>JABBWD010000249.1:0-26126 GCA_016628565.1 Suillus placidus | reverse complement strand
CGAGTCGGTGTCAGTGTTCCACAACCTAACTGTCCTATCCCACTACCGCTTGCAACAATGTTGCCTATGGGAGACAATGCTATGGTGATCACCCACTCGGTATGGTCTCGCAACGTCTGGCGGGGTATTATCCCTGACGTCTCTTGTGTCTCACTAATGAGGGAAGAGGGTATTATTCCTGATTCCTCTCGCGTTTCGATGATGGGGAGGAGGTGTAATCTCTGATATCTCTAACATCTCACTGATGGGGAAAGAAGGCGTTATCACCGACGTCTCTTGCATCTCAATTGTGGTGGAAGACATGGTCGGCCCTTAGACGTATGGACTAAGGAAGATCGTGAACTAGTACGCGCAACGCGACAGCAGCTTTATGGGATCTTAGGACGGTCGATCTTGCAGAAATGAACATTGCCAGTGGTTCTAATCCTGTGTCAACCTTTGTCAAAAGAAACGCAATAGAAACGCTCACGAGCAGCTTGTTAAGAGAAATTCGAACCTGACCCACAGGAGCAGGTGTTGCTTGCTATGGCGAGGTCCTATCTTTCACAAGGATGTGTCGAGCCAAGTATCGTCGTGAAGGAAGCTGGGCAAGTGTTCATTTGAGCGTCTACTACTAGGGCGTGTTCCATGCGTTATCCTCATGTTTACTCCACCGCTTCATGCTGCACAGATCAGGAGATCAGGACTGGTGCTACGCGCATCTCCTGAATCCTACGCTTATCATTTTAGGGACTTCTTTTGATGATAGGTGCCGCAATTCCGTTCTCAAGGAGCTACTCGAACTTCTTTGCAGGCCAGTGCAGCGGCGACATGCTGCAACTCCACATGCTGTGCAGTAAAGCCATAACCTGATTGATTCGAACATCAAGATTCTGGTAAGCCTCGTCGAATCCTGAAGGCCTTGATGTACCATCAGTGGGCAAGGAAATCCAACCAGGTTACCCGCTGCCCCTACCCGCTGCCCTACCTCATGCAAGGGACTGTCGAGGAACTGATTACAATAGTATATAGGTGGGTGCCCATTCGTCTCAAAGTACACCCATCCGAACACTCGAATCTAGAGTTGATTTAAAGCTCTTGAAAATTTGCAATCTCAAGTGAGTATGAATCTATGTCAAATCTCTGCTGATGGAACAGATGTCTTTTCGCAGTTTCCAACGATTATGTCCACCTGCGCATCATCGCCCTTTGACCACCCTTATCCTGCGGTCCTCAGATGGGGTCGATTTCCGTGTCTTCAAGCTTTTTCTCAGCCTCGCCTCCCCGTTCTTCGAGACCATGTTTGAACTCCCCCAACCGGCAGTTGGAACAAACGACGATACGAAGGATGGTCTCCCTGTCATTTCTGTGCAGGAAGATAGCAAAATTAGACACTTTCCTCAGATTCTGCTACCCCTCCACATTGGCAGAAGATCCCTCGCTTGAGAACCTGACAGACATTAAAGCTATCGTCGGGGCTGCGAGGAAGTATTCGCTAAACTGATAGAGAGGAAGTTTGTCAGGCTCTAACTAGTCCCAAGGTCCTCGAAGCAGAGCCTCTTCGCTGCTTCGCAATCGCCGGAGCGCACGCTCAAACATGAGACTATCACCGCTGCAGATACACCCTACGACAGCCCTTGATTCCCGCATGGTTCGCAGAGATCGAAATGATCACCGCGTCCTGATCTTCTCGCTTTGCTCACGTACCATAGCAAAGTGTAGCATCGCAGTAGCACCATTGTTGCTCAACTCGATTGGGTGAACGAGCCATTATGGCGTTCAAATGGTGGTAATTGGTTGGTACCTGACTGCAGATGCGAACGGAGGACCGATGCCAAAGTCAAGTTGTGGAGAGACCGCCGCTCTCTTGGTGGGCTACTTATATGGAGGAAACATTCAACTTATTGAGGGACACTCCTTCTGGCGGGATCGTGAAGTCGGAGGCAGAAAGATGATTCAGAGAGTCAGAAGAGGGAACTGTGCTACTTGCTCTGCCGGGGTCAAGGCGAACATGGAAGAGTTAGCGACTTGCTTGCCCTCAACGTCGAGAAGGCAACTGCTTCGGCACGTGGTATTTCTGTATAGGCCTAGCAACATTTCTAAACGACTTCGACGACAGATTAAACTAGTGATTGGCTTCTGACCGTTACCTGTCACTAAGTAGGAGACACCAAATCATTATACCTTTTCGTGCTACGTTTCTGAATTATTTTGGAGGAAAATCTAAACACCAGTGACCACAGTCAGCGGTATTGACGGGCTCAGTCATCAGGGTGCACGTAGTACAAAACATCAAATCAGTGGGAAAATACATAGGATTCAAGAGATATTGAGGAGATGTGAGAAGTAAACCATCAAGTTATTCGTCGTCACTCTGATCCCCCAAAAAGGCTAGAATGCTCGCGCCTGCAGTTCTCTAAGGAACATCGTGATCCCGAAGACAAGAACATGGGAAATGATTCACGAACCTTCCTCTTGACTGATGGGCCCTCGTCCTCATCGTCACTTCCTGATCCTGATTGTTCATCCTGCGATACTCCCTTTTTCTTTCCTCGTTTCTCGCCGGCGTTCTGCCTCTGCGAAATCTTGCACATCCCCTAATACACAACGTGATTGTAAGCTTGGTTTTCAAAGCGAGTTGTCCCAAGTACACACTAAGTTCCTGTGCGAATTCTCTCTCTGCTTTGATGGTCTTTGCTTTCTCCAGAGTGAGACGACCCGTCATTCCTAAGTCCTTGAGGATTTCTTTCAGTCGTTTAATTTGCCCTGACGGCGTGTCCAAATCTGCGAATTCTTTCTTCCACATCTTGCGTACGCCACAAGCAACCACTATAGCCTAAGCAAAACTCAAACCGCGTTTCGCGTATGTTAAATAGAAGAGACGCCCCTACCTTGAGTTTGGAGACAGTCTCATCATCCTTAGATGACCCTCCCGCGTTGCTCTTCCGTGCCTTCTTATGTTCTGTCAGAATATTCTTGTTTGAATCCTATACATTGTCAGAAGTAGCATAGAACGTCAATGGAATGGGAGAGCCAAAAACCTTTTCTTGTTTCTTCCTTCTTTTCTTCGGGGGTTCATCGATGACCACTGATATATCGGAGTCATTCTCCTAGTTGCCTGTTAATTTTGTGAAACGTAGGTCATAAATATGGAACACACAGGTTCGCTGTGGGGATGTGTATGTTTCAGAACGATGGGTTCCTGAGGCTTTGAGGTGGAAGAACTCGCTCCGTGCTCGAACTCGTCGTCTACTTCATGTTTCGGATTTTGCTTGGTGGATGACTAGTAAAAGAGAACAATTCACACAGAATACAGAAGTGAGAGAAATATGTGTAACCTTAGGTTTGGATACAGGCTTCTCCTTTGAAGGCAATTTCTTAGGTGACAGCAATTCTTTCTTTGGAGACGTCACAACGGATTGAGACGAACGCTTAGCATCAGCCTCGTCCCCAGAAGACTCGACAGTGGACTGTACGTAGTAAATAAAGAAGACTTGTCGCAAGATAATAGATCTCCAACTCACAGCGGATTTATGTTCCTTCACATCGGTTCTGCTGGTCGACTTCTTGGTTTTGATACCTTTTGAGAGAGCTGTATGCCATTAGTGATGTAGGTATTTTGAAGGAATCACCCATACTTTAGAGCCGGAGGGTATCACTGGATGCTCGTCGTCACACTCGCCCTCGCTCTGCAGTTCTGACGTAGCCTTATTTTTCGGAGGTTTAACTTGTTTCTTCCTAGCTGGAACTTCAGCTTCAGATATTTCGGACGCTTCAGAGTCCACTATAGCCTAGAGGTAACAGAAGGGGGTTCGAGTGGCTGGACATAAAGGGATGCCACATAAGCTCACAGAGGACTTGGGTACCTGCTTTCCTTTCTTGCTCTTCCCGGGCGACGCCTTGGGCTTAGAGGCGCCTTTGCGAGGTTTGATAAGCTCTTCAGCGGCTGCTGCCTTGCGTTTCTTGGAGGGTTTTGGCTGGCTCTCATCACCATCTGCCTCATTCGGTGGCGTTGGAACATTTTCCTTCAGAAAGATAGCGTTAGAATTAGGAGAGCAGGTCAATGGTCAGCTGTAAACTTTGCCTTACCAGATAGTCGACGACAGTTTTCTTGATAGACGTCTTGTACTCTTTGCGTATAAAGTCCCAGGTGAGAGGTCAAAGCTTTCCTCCAGCCTCTCGCGCACAATGCGTACAGTGAGCTGCTATAGTGGACATGAGTCGCAACAAAGTAACAGGATACGGGACCAAAGGTAGAACATGCCTCAATTTCCCCTCAGCACGAGCTTCTTGTAGTAGCTTCGTAGTAGCTTGCTGTATTCTTTCAGTACTAGGTATGGCCATTAGTGTTTTCAGTTCGCACTGCGCAGGAGGAGTGATGCTTTGCGGATGTCGATGAATGATATCAATTGTTCGTTACCCGTTGGCAGTCGTCGCGACAAACAATGAATCACGTGCTGTCAGCACGTGCCGATCACTGCGTGATCTGGGGACCGGAACTTCCGAGTAATTATGTACACGATTGGGCAAGCCTGCGCATAAAACTTCAAGACAAAGAAAATTCGTGTTCACACCATGCGGGCGCCTGAACAGAGAAATATCTGAGGGACCTATAGCTTTGCTTTAGTCGACACTAACGAAGCGCCGTGCTGCAGTATCTTCACTGCATCTGACACCATCTCATCCACAATCTGCTGAGCAGGCAGTACATCATTGATGAGTGCTGCCACTCTCCTATTAAGAATGTTCTAGCCTGCAGCGACTTCTCTGGGTGTTGTTCAATGTCCCAAGTCGCAGGAATAATACCCTTGGATGTTAGTTCCTTGATCTCCGCCTGGCGATTGTTATTCCTGAGACGCATTGAATCAACGATAAACAGTAACAAGATGGAAACCTACCAGTCCTCGACGTAAGGCGTTCTCCTGACTCGGAGGGGCCGACCGGTAAAAATCAGAGTCGTAATGGCATCCTCGTACCCTGCGGTTACGAGCGCATCTTTGTGTGCCTTGGGCGCATTTGCTTCCGTGGATGCAACGAACCTGGTGCCTACCCAGACTCCTTGTGCTCCCCACGCCAAATTTGCGGCGAGTCCGCGCCCGTCGTACACAGCACCAGCACCGATGACGTACACAGGCTTCTTCGTCAGCGGAGAGATATGTCCGCGACATGCGTCAACGACCGCAGGAATAAGGATTGATGCGGGAACATCGCCTGTGTGGCCACCGCCTTCCCCTGCCTGAGCGCAAATTAGATCAACTCCCATCGCAAGCGCTTTCGGGACATGTTTGGGATGTCCGACCATCTAGGGCATGGTGAGCACGCCCCTCATAATATAAGAAACTTACGTTCATGATGGGTATACCAGCGGTATGTAATTTATCGACTACATGCTGTGGCGGTACACCGACAGCGCACACGAAAAGACGCTTTCTCCTCAATGATGATATCAACGAGCTCGTTTAGTTTCCCGTTTTGGTAATCATACTGTAGAGGATTCAGCGCGGGGGAACTGACACGTAGCACAAGACTTACATTTGTTTTCCTTGCACTCCCGCCGACCTGAGGAATGAGTAGGTCAACTCCAAATGGTGCATTTGGATCCTTCAAGTCCTTCTTAATGGCTTGAATCTGATGCGGCGGCGTTGTATTTAAGTGGCCATGTGAGCTCAACTCTCGCAGCGATACGCACCTGCTGCCTGAGCACCTTTGGGGTATAACCATGCCCACCAATAACACCTAGTCCACCTGCATTCGTCACTGCGGCTGCCAGTTCCGGACCAGCCGCCACATTCATGCCTACAAAATCATTAAATTCCCTGGAGGGCAACACTAGAATTATGACGCGGACCTGCCAGCAATATGGGATGTTTGATCCCAAAAAGCTCGGTGATTGGTGTAGAGAGGATAACAGACATTGTTCGAGATGGTGGAGGAGATGAGGAATTTCAGAGGGAGACGACGTGAAACTTATTTGAATCAATAACAAGGGCCGGTAAGCACCTCCGAGTCAGGCTATGCAATACAGTAATCATGTGCATGTAGTATTTCGGAGATGTGATGCCTCCGGCTATAAGTAGCCGAGTTCCGCCCGTAAAGTTGAAACCTCATTACATACTCAGGCGAGAACTAAATGCGTGCACAGTAAGAGTGAAAATCATGCGCCATGTACAAATCATCTGAAGTTATCCTGGTGGGTATATGACAGCAAGGCTAGCAGGGTGTAAGATATGCAAAGTGTGAATGAGTGTGTGATATACATGAGATGGATGTCCATGTCAGTGAATAAGGCCCCCTGGACAGTCATATGACGCAACGAAAGGAGACATCTAGTTCAGGGAGGCGGTTTTCCGGTGGAAGGTGGAGGGGACTTGGCACCAGACTGCATCAAGCGACGGAGGCGAGCCAGCTCACCCGCCAAAGTTCTGTTTGAACAAAATTCGCAAGGGTAAAATGTAAGGCAAGAAAGAAATACTGCGTACCTCGCAGTCTCCACTGCCTCATCACTTTGATGAGATTGAAGCTCAACCTGTGCCTTCAGTTTTGTGACCTCCTCGCGGAATTCTTCTTCGATCTCTGTCCTGACTTTCTGGTCTTCATTTTTGAGGTCCTTCACGGAAGCTTGCTGACGCTGCGCCTCCTTCATCTCATCTGCAAGAACTTTATACTTCTTGCCAATCGATTCGGCTTCTCTTTTCAGCTTGTCCTCGCGCTTCCGCATCTCTTCACGAAGTCTATCAGTATCATGTTTCCAACTCTCGGTCATGCTTTTGATGCTATCGCGCAATGTAATGTACTCGCGCTCAGCCTTCTGGGAAAGGGCCGTTGATTCAGCGAGAGCAGATTCCATTTCACGAAGGGACTTTTTGGAGGTCGCAGTCTCCGTTTTCAGTTGAGATTTAAGGTTGCTGCCTCGGCTTCAGCTTTGCGGGCCCGCTCAAGAACCTGCAATAGGTCAGTAGGAGAAATTAAGATAAGGCAGACTAACCTCTTGCAACAACCTCTCCTTTCTCGCTACAACATTGTTAAGACCTTCATTTTCCAGTCTGAGGCGTTCTCGGCCTTCTTTCAAATCCTCGGTCTGTCGTGTCAACTGCGCAACAGTCCGCTGTGAGAGACGAAGCTGAGACTTGGCATTTTCCAAGGCGGTGCGAGCATTTATAACACCGGCCTGAAGATCTGCCAAAACTTTAGTTGTCCCCCCAGGTGTTAGAGAGATACGTCTATTGGGAGATGATGGAGCTTGTAGCGAAGTGGAGGCATTCAAGTTGTCTGAGTTATTGCCAACATGAGTGTCAATCGGTAAAATTGCTGGCGAGGAGTTAAGAGCTGGAGAGAGACCATCATCGGCTAATGCACGGGCATTCCCTAATAGCATTGAGTCACCACATTCACGATGAGGGAAATCCTGGTCGCAGGGGAGGGAAAGAAAGACTGACCTACGGAAGCTACGGGTATCCCTAAACCGAGAAAATGTTAGTATAACGAGGCAACAAAGGCGCGGGTGACATACGACTCAGTGTACGGGTTGGACTAGACATTCGCTTAGTGTTCACTGCATGTCCGGGACTGCCGCCGAAATCCATGGGGATACCTTCGCGGATTCCATCGCGTTTCAATATTGGTGTCGCACTTTCTCTCCTCGGGAGCGGAAGATTTGACTCGCGACCAGCGAGGCCTTGCAAAACATCGAAACTGGAGCGACGTTGCATTTTCGGAGTTGAAAAGCTCGTGGTATATGACACAGGACAAGGACTTATATCCAAGACATCCTCCGACGAGGGATGTGGAGAATGAGAGGATGCCATAAAGCCAGGTGGTAACGGACGTGATCCACGCAAAATGATATTTTCCAAGCCGTGCAGCTGTGCCTGTTGATGTCGAATAGAGTGCTTCAAGGTCGACATCTGATTACGAACAGCCACTAGTATGAAATAGAACGAACCGAGATGCTTGAATGAAGTCTGAATTGACAGGTGGAAGAGTAATACCTGTATCGCTTTGGGGTATTGAGGGGCTCGAAGCGCGAGTAGAACGCAAGGAGCCACGCGAAGAAGACCTTGAGAGCGAACGGGAAGGAGTGTGCAAAGAATTAGACATGCACAGGCAATATGGATATTAAAATGATCGTGATGGAGCCCTTGTCCACCAGAAATGACCAGAATTTTAGTTGTTTCAGTGTTTAAGGCGCTGCTTTCATGTAAAACAGCAGGTCAAGGAAGACCCCGTTGATGCTTTTGCCAAGACGCAGCCAGAAGTACTGTTGTATGTAGGCTGGGCCCGAGATTGGAGGTCTTGGTCCTTATTTATCTCTGTTATGCTGTGCCAAGAAGGACGCGGTCACGTGACTGTGGACGCGTTTGTACAGTGTCTGCTTGTCAAGCTTGTTTCATGACAATGAATCTCACTCAATCCAAGTTTCGTCCGTACTACTTACTAACGTCCGACAGACTGCTCTAACATGGTTGAATGTGGAATATGCTTAGAGGATATCAAGAAGCCTGTCTGCATTCCGTGTGGTCAGCCCCACTCCAACTTCTGCATGTGATGACTTGTTCACGCCATCTAGGTCATGTTCACTGTGAAAAATGCCTACGCGCCCATATAAATTCTGGAAATGATGCTTTGAAATCTTCGTGCCCATCGTGTCGAAGCATATTCCATATTGGTATGTTTCGTGTTACCTGAGGAATTCTCTGCTCAGACTGTCATGCAGCTATGCCTGATCTATCTTTTGTTCCCAAAAAATACCATGACTTCATGGCTCCCAGCGTGCGCAAGTTATATTTAGACATCCCTTCTCCTGCTCCGTTGGTTGCTGAGATCGAGCAACTCAAAACACGCGTCGCTGCGTTGAGTAGAGATCGGGATGCTCTGATGGAGAGATGTGAGGCACACATGGCAGCTTCACGCCAGTATGCCACAAGTGAGAAGAACGCTCGTTTGGAAGCCAAGGCCGCTCGGGAAGCCACCAGCCGGCTGCAGGTGAATTATGATGCTTTGGAAAGAGAATTCCTGAACCGGTACGTCTTCTACAAATGAACTCAAGTTGCATCCTGTGACATGTCGCTGACTCGCACTAGTTCAACCCTGTCCCAGACATCTCCCGACGGTCGAAAACGCAAAGGCAGGGGGAGCGTCGATAACTCGCGCATTTCCTTCCGTCAAGAAGAACACCCTTCCTTTGTCCTCAAGTCCAACGTGAAGCTCGAAGAGCTCCTGATGCACTCGAGTTTGCACCTTCACGCATGAAGCGTGCACTTCCCAGGTCAAGCGTGGCTTCATCCTCGCAGGACGAACGATCCCACGATCCTCCTCCTCGGTTCGTAAAACGGCAGCGGCGTGCGAGACATTCAGACATTGGCCCGGGATTACAGACTCAGATGCCTGAAGAGTGCGAAGGTTGCGAGAGGTGTCACGGAACCTACAGTCAGTGAAATCATCCAGACAAGACCACATGCATCATATATCCTCTCACTTCTCTGTACACTGTACATGCTGATGCACGTGCATTGATATTTTTTTGGTAATGATAATATCTGCTTGCCATTTAATTGGGTTGTCCCACACAGTGGCACACATCATATTTATCATTGGGTGGACAAGAGATTTAATACTACCAGCCTACCGGGTCATTGTATCGATCACATGGTGAGTTATTGATGCGAACTATGAAGCTTCTAACATACACACTTCAAGCTTTAAGTGTCGTTGATAAGGAGTCTGCTATCGTGCGTGAACCATCGAGATTAGCCTTGAATATGAAGATAAGTAAAGTACTTCCGAACAGTTCACTCATGCAACCAGTCGGAGATCACCGTGGTCCGTGACAGTATGTATGTATCCATTTTTTCCCCGCCTGAGAAAGCTAAATACTTCGTCTTGGCGACCTTTTTTTGTCCATCGAGAACTGAATCGATGTAGGACAATAAAATACATACTTCTTGTCCTGTCGCCGCATCCCTGAAGTCGCGAATGCCCTGGTGTGAAGCATATCCCCCACTACCACCACTAGTCCACCGTATAGACGGCACTTCGATGAAGATGAGATCAGTGAACTTCAATATGTATACACAGATATACACGCGATATCGTTTAGAAGGAACGACTATCTTCCTTCGTCTATAAAGGGCTCTCTAAGGGAGACTAGGTATCGTTATAAGTAGTCAGGATATCGTCCCATTCAGGACCCACCAGCCACGGGAGATATGTTCGCTTGTTCCTCGGCTTAGATCTTATCGACTATCTTTCAAAGGAAAGAATTCTCATGCGGGAACAGGACCCCAGCCTCCCCACTCTCCGCATCACGTGCTATAGTCCGTGTACTGACTGGACTCCGGAGACCCATATAGCAAACACCTAATAGGTCAAATTTTCGAAAGTGGTTGCAATGAGGCATTCTTGAAACAAATTTGCAAGTTTTTCAATATATTGCAAATAATATGGCAACCACATTGCTGCAACGTGTACCATTGCAGCCACATTTCTATGGCAATATTTCAAGGACGATTCTTTTGTTTAAAACCATTTCAAAAGCCATCTTGCCTTCGAGGCTTGAAATGCGTTGAAATTCAAATTACGTAAGAATTTCCGACAATTAATAGGCCGACCGACAGAAGTTGATTGAAATGTCACCCAGCTGTGGGCGCATTCCCGCAACACACAGGATATATGGGTATGTGATATACATCGTGGTGGTACCATGATGCGGCTGAAACAATGAATCGCCAGCGATCAGTCCAAGTGGGGAATGGCATCTCAAGCACCCGACGACGACGATCTGCGGCCTTCCGAATCGATGAGTATTCATGAATATATATAGAGTAAGCGATGTGGCAGTTCAAGTTGTTCGCGGTTCGCGGACTGAACCCGACCGAATACGTATGTTATGAACGTCATGCTTTTGGAGCAAATTCATCTACAAATCAGTAACCAAAATTTGCAAAACAAGTAGTCGTACTAGTAGTTGTGCCACGTGAGTCCTAACAGGTGAGTGTTGATTTCTTTTAAAGACTCGCAGGCTGCCAGGGAGTCAGTTGGAGTCAGGCACTCCAGCCGGGTCCTGCTGCTCCTCGGATCAGCTTGGACCTTGTAGCTGAGCAGCGACAAGTCGGCCAAGACTTATGTCAAAAATAATGTGCACGTGCCTATTAATGTGGCGCGATCTATGGGAGCAGAACCTCGTGGGCGAGGGCCAAATTTTGATGTCATCTTTGACTTAGTGACTTGGGCTCGACGTTGACAATACTAGAGGGAGGAGAAGAGGACGCGAGTACGTAGAAGGGGTATACCTATGTATACATAAGTATACCAAGTATATTGTTTTACCACCAAGCCAAGCCAGTTGCATACTTATGTTGCGAGCAAATCGTATGTAAACAACTATTTAATTTCCCCCGAATGAGTGGTGTGATCTAACAGCTCCGATAAGATCCATTTTTAACTGGGCAGATCCTTCGGAAGTCCGGACAACAAAAAGGCGTTTCTTGCACGCTATGTATAGGAATACATATGAGCTAGAATCCGCCGGACAAACCTCTTGCTGTACATGTATCAGCGCCCGTTCTGCCAATGTGCCAATAACGGGGAAATAAAAGGTACCCTCGGACGCGATATACATAGCCATGATGAGAATGAAGTAATGAAGGCCTAAAAGGCAGGGTCATTGGAAGCGCACCAGGTCCGTGAGGCGAGTTGGGGAGCAACGCAAGGCTGTTGCCAAATTCACTTCTGCTCGGCATCAAATTACATATAAGATTCCGAATTGCATTTTTGTCATGTTTCCCTTGCCTGCTAACTAATCCTCACAATGCCCAGCGAAGCCAAAGCGCCATTCAACAATGCAAAGGCAGACATCATCCTGCGTTCTTCAGACGATGTCTACTTCCGCGTTTTCCGCTGCATACTCGCACTTACCTCTCCATTCTTCGAGGCGATGTTTGACCTTCCTCAACCACGAAGGAGTCACTCTAACGACGAGATGCTCGACGGTCTAGACGTGATTCGAGTATCGGAGAACAGCAAGACACTCGACATGCTGCTGAGATTTTGTTATCCGGCAGCGGTAAAAGATCCTAGTTTGGAGGACATGAATGATGTGGAGGAAGTCCTAGAGGCTGCAATGAAATACGGAATAGAAGATGTTGAAGAGAGGGTGAGGAAAGCCATGGTTGCCCCGTCCCTCCTAGAGAGCAAACCCGTGCACATCCTTGCGATTGCGTGTCGGTTTGGTCTTGAACCGGAAGCCAGGACTGCAGCAAAATATTCGCTCCATCATACAGCTCCATCACGTGATACCCTTGCTGCAGCACGCCTTCCTAATAACGTCATTCAGGGTCTCGTCGCATATCGCTCGAGGTGCGGCCAAGCCGCCAGAACGCTTTGCGACAATCTGGACTGGCTGAAACAATCACAGACCCACAGTTTCTACGAGTGGTGGACAAACTGCTGTCCATGTAACTCGAAGGCGGACGTCAGGTACCTGACGCATGGAACTTATCCACGGGAGTGGTGGGCGGATTACATGGACAAGACATCCGTTGCCTTGGAAGAGTCTCCTTGCGGTGCAGCATTGACGAGAAACTTGGCAGAAGCTGTCGGAAGGGCAAATAGTTGTCCCTCTTGTCGACGGCGGGCGCAAGACCAGATGATTCAATTTACCGGGACTTTTGCTCGGGAATTGGACAGAGTCATTGCCGAGGTGCGCGAATGGTTAAATTGCAGTTTTTGGAAGGATCTAAACTTGCCTCTGCAGATCACTTTAGATATTGCCATTTGATGGAGGACGATTGACACTACTACCTGCGCAGTGCACACTGCACTTGCGCGTCAAAAATCAGTGGGGAACGCTAGGTTCAACTGCTATGTTCGATTCGAGCCGTCACAGTTGAACCAGCTTAGAATTACCCTGTTATCAAGGAGCAGGGCCAGCATCTGCCGGTCGGATAGCGTATGAGTACTTCTGGTGAGTTAACATATGATAGATATTTAGACTGTAGAGAACTTTCCATCTAATGACAGGACAACCACTTACTTACTGTGTGTTACTTGGTGTCGTGATCGTCGTATAAATTTGCGCTTTCCCAAAAAAAAAAACCCATATGCAACGCATCAATCCTATAATCTGGAGGCAAGCCGATACCATCAAACTGAGTGGGCGGTGATATCCTGAGAGAGCAGGTGAATTCTTTTTGACAGTTGGAGAGCAAGTCGACATTATGTAAATTTAAGTTCAGAATGTCCCAAAGCAATATCCCAAAGGAGAACTTGTTCCTGGTGTTGTTGTCTCAGAGACTCCTTCCACGCTGCTGATGGCTGGAAATGCTTGTCGAGTTACTCGTAACCTAGCTCTCACCAGAACTCTCCCACAATGGACACAGCTCTGCACAAGTACACCAGCATCGAAGACGAACCACGGCAGATGTCAGTCGACGCCGGAACCCCCTTTGACAGAGGGGATATCATATTACGCAGTGCGGACAATGTTGATTTCCACTTTCACAAACTATTGCTGTCCCTAGCATCATCTTTCTTTTCAAATATGTTCTCTTTACCTCAGCCAGACTCTCTCGATGATGATGCGGACCGGACAAAGCACGGTCTCCCTATTATACCAGTGACGGAGAAGAGCGTCGTTTTGCGCAAGCTGTTGAGCTTTTGTTCTCCTATCTACGACACGGACGTGCCTACTCTCGAGAACCTAGACATCGTCATGTCCGTCCTCGATGCCGCCGATAAATACGATATGAAACGCGTCGGTATATTCATCGTTAGAATGATAACAGCTCCTAGGTTTCTAGAGAAAGAGCCTATGCGAGTCTTTGCTATCGCATGTCGCTACCGCTCAGAGGCAGAGACTCTCGTGGCGGCGAGATACATGCTGCGTTTTGCAGTGTGGGAACCTGCATATGTCTCTGAATTGGACTTCATCTCTGGTTCAGACTTCCAGCGGTTGGTCAAGTACCACACAAATTGCGGTCAAGCTATGACTCAGCTTACCCGTCTTTGGTCTACGTATCCCCTACCATTGCTCGACTGCAAGTTCTGTCGCAAGAAGGGAGTTTCTCGCTTGTCCCTCAAGGAATACCAAGATAGTGTCATAGAAGCACTCCGCATTCGACCATCTGTGGAAAGCCTACTTAATCCCGAGTGGATTGACAGTATGGTGAAGAGGGCTGGAAGTTGTATTGGCTGTAGAGAGAGAGCACCGAGGACGTTTGCTGAATATGCAAAGGAGCTTGCATTCCCGGTAATGGCGATTATCATGGAGGTGAGTTCTCTTGCGATCGACTGACTGACTCAGTGGCTGTGATTTACTTCCTCTCAGATTCCCCTGGACATCGATTTTCACTGATGACATCTCACCATGCATGTACTCGAGTTAGGTCGCAAATAGTTTTATGCTTCTCGCACCTTCCTAGGTGTATTGCAGTGGGCACTGGGCAGTTCAAGTTGTGCACCTTTCCCGATTCCAAACAGTGCACACTGATGCGCACCTCAGGCGGGTGCAGGTGCCCACTGCCGAAATATACACTATCCTTGTTGCGCGTCCAAACTATGTGATCGGCAGAATTGACTATCGAACAACTGCAGCTACTCTCGCACTGCGATAACAATGGGGATGTCATACTGCGATCCTCCGAGGACTGATAACGTCCATTTTTGTGCCCCTGCACATTCTTGTCAATATCTCTGATTTCTGGTGGCGATGAATCCATCGTATCGCCAAAAATTCTTTTTGTCAATCTGATACCTGCTTCCATCTTGACCACCAACAAAACGCCGTGAAGTGTGAAGTGAAGCAGAAGTCACCATAGTAGTGAGGAAATGCTTTAGACACAAGACTGATTCATCTCTTGTAAGACAGAAACGGCAGGTTGTTCCATCAATTCCATGTACGCATTGGCAAGCTGAATTCGTTTGACAAATATTGCTGAAAACATTCTCTTCTCTCTGTCGGCATCGGCCCCACACTGCCTGTCATCCTGATCTGCATCACTCCAAAAACAATTAATTTCGCACTCTTTGAAGAGTTTTTCTGTGCTGGGATAAGAAGTTAGAACACGACATGTACAAGTACCTTGTTTACCTCACGATCATATTAGTACATAGTACAGACAGACTATGTAAGGTCCCAAGCAGCACGTGATAAGACGCGGTCACGTGGTTTGTGGCTTGATTCATCAAGTTGTGATCTGGATTCTGTAACGACATCAACCTCCGTAAGTCGTTATCGCGTGCATGAGAACTGACGAAATTCTGAGCATCCAAAGGAATCCGCAACATCATTCAAGATGGCGATACTTGAGACACCGTCTCGAATATGGCGCAGAATTCAAGCTGCAGACGAAGGAGAGCCACCTTCTCTTCCGTCATTACCTGCCTTCGATGATTCTGGTGCACAAGACTCAGACTCAGATCAACATTCAACTGACGATGGCCCTAATATATTGCCGGTGCATTCCACACCCGCCGCTGTCTCAGCGCACACGGCGACCTCAACTATCAGGCTACAATCAAGTACTTCCAGCACAGCACGCTTTGCAAGCTCTCTCGCATCACGCTCTGTTTCAGCAAAATCTTCCTCTGCCTCTAGAACATATCCATACCCTCGGAGTCCCGCACAAAGCTTCGAAGTGAGTTCCATAGCCTCGTTTCCCCATGAGAGCGACGAGAATACAGAACCAGAAGACTCGCCTCTCGCACATAGTAGGCACAGTGTTCCAGAGTCTCATTTGCCGCCAGAAGAGCATGAGATGGATGACATGTCTGTGGAGGACGCACTACAGTCCGTCAGCCGCTCTAGCTCCCCGTTTTCTCCCGAAATCCCTCTGGACAATCCTACGCCGAGGAAGAAATATGATTACTCGATGTCGTTACGTTCTGAACCTCAGGTGAATTCTTTGCTGCTCGCTTCTCACTCTAATTGAGCTCAACGCGTGCCAGCGCTCGCCATTCGACAAATACCGTAATGTCGCGCTAAGGAAACCATTCGCGCGGACGAGAACGCCGTCACTTTCCCGGACAACGCCCTCTCCTGTCTCATCACCTCCAAACTCCACACCTCGCAGCAACAGATCCATTCCACTACCTATAGAAACACCATCCCCGACTCCTGGTGTTTACGTTCCCTTACCTCGTTCAAGAACCGCCTCTCCAGCTGTCACTTCACTCCCAAGCGTCATGATACAGCCTCCAGAGGATGAGAGCAATGATGAACAAGAGCTTTCCCCAGACCATTCCCAGGACCCATCACAGGAAAGTGACCCCGAACCAGGGCGAGAGGATTCTGCCACGCAGTCGGACCGCGAGCCTACATTCTCATCCGCATCATCTGATCCAAACAATCAAATTAACAACGACCGAACTATAGGTGCGCATTCAACAGCGTTTCTATCGCCCGCCAGATCGGTGTTGGATTTCACGCCCGTTCCGCGGCTTCGTACGCAGTTCAACATCCCACCTGCATACAATGAACTAGGGACAGACGCAGGCGAAGAGCCTCTCACACCTCATACCCGCAGACGGTCATTTCTTCTTTCAGTTATCAACTCCACTGCCCGGCCACGCATAAAGTTCACCCCTCACCCCCACAACCGGCTCAGTGCTCTCCCTGTGTCCCAGAGCTCAAGCGGAAGCAGTGAAAGTGCATCCGGTGTCGGTGTAACGCCCGCAGGTCCCATGCGCACCGCATTTGCTGGTATCACTCCTCGGCCTGGACGGGGGCGGGCACGCATGTCACACCCTCTTGCGCAGGCGCATGCTCCAGACAGTGCATCATCTGCAGGCGACAGTGAGCATCTCGCATCCCCCTCTGACATCGAGCTCCGCGGCGCATCGGCCTCCTTCATCTCCACCGCGTCCTCACATGATCTCACCACACACCCACGTGCCAACACCTCGTACGATCCTGCGCTGGGCACAGGTCAGCGCGGTGTGGCGCGCTTCGACGCGCCGAAGCTGAATCACTACCTTCACACACTGAACTCGAAGCTGCAGGAAGAGAACAAGGCACTCGTCGACCGGTTGAGGAAGTACGAGGAGGTGAAGGATGCTGATCAGCGACGGCTCAGTTTGGAGAGTATGGGCTCTGGAAAGGCGCGAAGGGTCAGCGCAGGGAGTGCACTGGGCGATGTGGAGGAGGCGGGGGAAGAAGGGTGGGCAGAGGAGAAGAAAGATTTGGAGGAGCTCGTCGAGAACCTGGAGGCTCAGCTCGACAAGCTTGCAGGGGCGAAGGAGAGCGTGGATCGGGATCTTGAGACTGAACGGCATGAGCGTGCACGGGATAAGGAACGTTGGCGGGAGCGCATGCATGAGGTTGAGAGTGGTGTTGCAGAGATCGTGGGCGACTTGGAGCAGAAAGTCGTAGAGAGCGAGCAAGCTCTGGAAGAGATGACGAAGGAGGCGGAGCGTATCCGTGAACGACTTCAAAGCGAGCGTGACCTTGCGCTGGAGAGGGCTGGACAAGCAGAGACAGTAATGGAGAACGGGAAGGAGCTTGGAGGCGCATTGAAGGAGGCCAACACGCGGATCAGCGTCCTCACAGCCGACCTGCAGAGTGCGACCGCACAGATCAAGGATCTGGAAGATGAAATCATGACGAGCGACCGCCGTGTTGACGAGCTTGAGAAGGAGCTTAAGAAGGAGCGACTCTCCGCCAAGCTGGCTAACGATGATCTGCACGGCCAGTTGAGCGAGATGGGGGGCGAGATCATGCGCTCTAATGCTCGGGCATCTGAACTCGAGAAGGACTTCCAAGCTCAAGAAGCCGCCGCAAGACGTCTCCAGCACGAGCTGGAAGCAAAGGGAGAGGAGCTCGCAGAAGCACAGCAGCTTATTGCGCAATCTGGCAAGGATATCAACGAAGAAGTTCGCGAACTGAGGACCTATACTGCTGAGCTCGAAGAGGCTGTCACAGCTACGACTGAACGCATCCAAGACCTCGAAGAGCAACTCACTTCCGCTCAAGACCACTTTAACCAGTTGGAGACCGAAGAACAAGAGGCTAATAATCGTGCTGAAGCACTGGAAAAGGACAATGAAAGGGCATCGCTGCTGGTCAACCAAATGGAGGAGGCTCTTGAAGCTGCGGAGCAGAAGATGCGCACCGACCAAGAAGTTATCGCAGATCTCAAGGCCAAGATATCCACCCTCGAAAGAGAAAGAGAGCGCGAGAGGGAGATGTCTCGGCTTCTGAAAGGACAGCATTCAGACGAGAGCAATGCTGAACTTGAGAATGTACTCGAGGCAGAGCTGGAACAGGCGCACAAAGAGATTGCGAGACTCACTGAGCTCCTTCAGCATTCTCCTGCGCGGAAAGCTATTGACGCTGCTAAGGATCAGAGGATCGAGATGCTGGAGAAGGACAAAGAGCAGCTCCAGGCACGTATCAAGGCCCTCCGATCGACCAGCTTCGAGACGGCAACTCCAAACAAGGTGGTCAACCTCAGTGGGATCTCACCCATTCATCGGCATGTGTTATCGATGTCTGTTAGGGCTCCGAAGACACCTGGAGGTCCTCTGAAAGATGTAAGCTGATATGATAATGTCCGAGGATTCTTTGCTGATGGAAACTTGATAGCTTTCCTGGCTGAACAACACCACCGGTGATGCCTCAGTGTCCCCGCTATTAAGCGAAATTGCTCGTCTTCAAACTGAACTCGACCTTGCCAACGATAGTATCGACCAAAAGCTCGATGAGCTGGAAGATGCTGGGCTGGGAGTCGTGTCCCTTACGAGAGACCTTGAACTTGCCCGATCCAAGATTTCTCAAATGGAAAACGAGATGGGAAGGTTACAGAGACGCGAGGACCGTCGACTTCACCGACTCCAAAGGCTCCGTTGTCAGAAATGTATGGTCAAGGTGGACACATCAACATTGCAACGATTTTACGACGCCGATGAAAGGTACGATTCATAGCGCGTCCTTAGCGTGATATCCTGACACAATATTTCTAAGCTTCTTGGATGTGTCGCATAGTGGTCTCCCCTCCAACCCCCCGACACCTCCGACGAAGACCAGCGAAGCTCTTAGATTGGACCTTCATGCAGTTAACAAGGAACTGGACACGATGAAACAGCGATGGGAGGAAGAAAAACGCCATCTTCTAGGAGAAAGGGCGGTCCTTCAAGATGCTGCGAACCGGATGAACATGGAAGTACGAAGCGCAAAGGACGAAGCGAAGAGAGCCACTGAAGCTAGCCGACGATCAAGAGCTGATACTCGAGAGGTCGAGAAGGCGAAGGCTGTCATTGCTGACCTCGAGGCTGAGCTGCAGGCCGAAAGGACGCGTCTCAGGCAGATGTCCACGGAGCAGAACCGCGTCCAGCGTGAGAAGAGTGTTGTGGCTCGTCAACTACAACGAACTGAGGCGGTACGTCCCTCGACTGTCGTCAGAAGCATTTTAACCTGAAAGATATCAGGATATCGATGATGTTAAGAGACATCTGCAAAAAGCCAAGCGCGAAAATAATGAACTAGAAACCGAGTTGCGAAGTGCGTACCGTGCTATCTCTAAATCATCACTCCTGATTGACAAGTACAGCCAATGCAACCATCGAGCAGCAAGCTCGTCTCCTCGAAGGCAAAGTCAAAGAAAACGCAGAGACAATCGATCAGCTGCGGCAAGAGCGGTCTCTTCTTGCAAAGGACCACAAGGAACTTCAGCGGCAGTTCACAGAAGTATCAGAAGTGAGTGTCTCTTCTTGTAACAATATTGCATTGCGCCGACACTTGAACAGCGAGTCAACAAGCTTCGCAATGACTATGCAAGGTCGCAATCATCGCACGACAAGCGCCGTCATCAACTCGACTCGCATCTCGGTGAAATTGATGACCTCAGGCGTGCGCTCTCCAATCAAGCCGACGAACTACAGCGTAGCGAAGAGGAGAAAAACCGCATGGCGATTGAAAAGACCGATGTTGCACGCACTGTTGCAGCCCTTGAGTCCGACCTTAGACGCGTCAAGCGAGATGCCGAGGCATTTGGACGTGATCTTAAAACTCTGCGAACAGAAAAGGAGAAGCTGCATGAGAAACACAGGGATGAATTAACGAAAGCTGAGCGAGCCAAGAAGCAGGCCCAAACCCAGATACGTCTCCTGAACGAGCAGCTCGCCGGACAGCATACGAAGTTAAAGACGGCCCAGGAGAAGCTCAAGATCAAGGATTATGGATTTGCTACGTGGGTGATGACGTACTTTCGTGCTACATCTCGATGCTGAACAAAATAAAACAGTAATGGCTACCAGCTTGTCGAGCTGAAAAACCAGCACAAGGAAGAGTGCAAGGGCCTTGTCGTCCAGATTCGGTACCTCAAGGCGAAGTTTACCCGCGAGTCTACCTTGCGAGATGATCTCGCATACCAGAAACAGTATCTTCTTGTTCTCCTCTCAAGCTTTGAGGCGAGGTATGGGTATTTTCTGCATCATTATGCTGTACGTTTATCTTGGTCGACAGTGAGAAACGCATACTGGCCTGTATATCCCGGATAGGATACCCCAAACCAAAAAACCCACCAGCGGTTGTGAAGAAGCCACGCTCGATAAAGAGCGTTGTACTGAGTGTCATATTTATACGGCGTGTGAGGTAAGTGTCCAGTCACTGATCCCCAGTTTCCGCCTTGATTGAGATCTTTCCAGGCAAGTCAGTGAGGCTTGGCGAGAAGCAAGCTCAAACAAACAAGCAATTTCTAATGCGCTACAAGAAGTCCGTCGTCGAAGAGCCATTGCAGCTACCTCGTAGCCCCTCACTTCGCGATATCTTCCCATTTGGCCAGACCGTTGTTATCATACATGTTGTATCATTAGTTCGGTATCCTAAAGCAAGATCTTGTACGCCCTGCACCAAGCCTTGGTAGTGCAGAAACCTGAATCGCGCGTTATGAAGGCGGAAGTTTCTTGCGTGTCTCCGATACTAATCGCACGGCATCCTTGGAAAACACGTAGGACAACCCACTCCAAACCGTTGTCACGGCCACCAAAATTCTGAGCATGTTAGGGTAAGGAAAAGCCACGAATATATGACCGGCTTACTGCATTTCGGGTACAAACAGGTTATATTGTGCAGGTAGGATAGGTGTGACGGTTGTAGCACACATTAACGCGAGTTGAGCAAAGGTATTGTACTGTGAATGAAAACTAAGCAGACAGATCACAAAATGAGGTGCAGAGAATCCTACCTTGCTGATTGTGGTAGGCCGTACTTCAGCAGATGGTATAGAAAAGTCCCAATATCGAGCGAAGGTTTTCTAGAAAATTTAGTGAACGCATACCAAAAAAAATTGCCTGACACGTACTGGTGCAGGGAGTGAGGTATAACGAATGTAAAAGGCGGAAAGACTCAACAACACGTCGCGCCCGATAATTATTGAGGCCAGCGAGACTAGAGATAGCGTCAGCCGAATACAAATGGGCCACTATCAAGTTTGCTTACCGGGAAGCAATCCCTTGATAGCCAACGTTACCGTGAGGGTGGTCATGAGAGTTTTGTCCGCAGCAGGGTCAAGAATGGTCCCGAGAACTGAATGCATGCTGAAGCGTCTTGCCAGGTAGCCATCGGCCTTTACT
Organism: Suillus placidus; assembly: GCA_016628565.1. NCBI lineage: Eukaryota > Fungi > Basidiomycota > Agaricomycetes > Boletales > Suillaceae > Suillus > Suillus placidus. The sequence continues at coordinate 4,583 of JABBWD010000249.1, read as the reverse complement.
CAAAGCTCAACTTTTTATCAACCTAACCATTCGTGGAGTACCCACTAAGTCTGACAACCCAGCATAGACCAACAATCCAGTCGCGAGGAAGAAATCGTCGTGCAGTATGGACCAACCGAGGACGGGGCACGAAAGTATCCGAGAAACTGTCAACAGATTTGGTATGGTGTATATATTCTCGCGCAAAGGTGGCGTTGCAGCAGAGCCCTTAGTATCATTGGTCTTCCTGTCAGACCATCTGACACAAGAGGTAGAGAGGACTCTGGTGACTGTGGTGAAGATATTGCTGTGTCTGGCTTTGAGCTGGAATGGACCAGTATATAGAGAAGATTGGATAATTGGACGACGCGAGGCGAAAGCGAGGCTGCGGAGCGGGCGAGCGAGAAAATTGTAGTGCAAGGTTGAGTACATCACTCTGGAGAAGGCAAAATTGGGGAGAGACCAAAATGGAAATCGCGGTCCATCGGGACAGGGGCTGATTCAGTACTCGAGTCTACTGCCACTTGAAACTAAGTGCTACAACATCCTAGCGCGCGCAGTAATATATTTATTGGTCAAACATATGCACTCACAGCACAAACACGTAGATTTCTGCTGCTGGGAAACACAGATCAATTTGACACTTTCCAAGATTTTCCTCGCATTTCCCTGAACGAAGAATACACCCTGCAGTATTTCAACACAATTTGAAAATATTCTCAAACTATCCTTTTGTCGTGTTACAAATATGGATCAATATGGGACTTAGTCGCGATTTTGTTCTGGTTGGCCTCAGCGCTCTTGACTCTCGACCATGACCGCGGACCAGGATCCTTAATGTAAACACTTTTGCTGGTGGTGTTACATTGGGAAGCTCTTGTTGATCATGCTAATCCCCCTCACGAGTCACAGATGCGACAACTCAATGACTCATTTTCAATGTACGTGACATTTGAGTTGACCAATTTCGGGGCTGATGTTATACTACAACGTCTCACTCAGCTCAAGGAGCTTATTGACTTCCGAGGTTCAACGTGTTATCATGTGCGAGACAGCCACAGCTCATGTACGTTGTCAACATTTCTCGATGAGTTGTTGTCCTGACTTGAATGCTTTCAGTCCTGTGATGTCACCTAGCCCATCCATCAATCATCCACAACAGCCGCCGCCATGCTCTTGCATTGAGTCTCGTTAACCGGAACTAATCTTGAAAATTGATTGGGTATGTTATGTGGTTGACAATATGCGCATATATTCACTTTATTTCAGTAAGGCTCTCCACTTTACGCCCTGACTTGACACTTCCGGTAAGATGTCTACACGAGTAATGATTTCTGAAAGCTGATGCCCCCATTTTTGTTTTTTCTCCAGCTTAGGCACTCACCATCTTGATCACTCTCATCACAAGCTCTCGAGCCGGAACCTGTGGAGCACAGTACGAGTGTTTTGAATGGATTATATCACTCGAATATCAGTTGTACTCTGCTATATAGGATATCCATGATGTCCATGCTGTTGATAGGTTATATTAATGAGCTGCAGCTAGGACGAGCGTGAAGCTAGTGTGCTATCAAACGAGATTTTGAATATAGCAGCTGCATCCATCAATTGTACTCCAGGAGAAATCTCTGTGAATTCTGGGTATATTCTAGGGGAAAATGTCGCTATAATGATAGCAAAATCTGTAACTTTTGGCAAATTACCAGACGAGAGAGTCTGGCAGAAAACGTGGTGATATTCTCGTGTATTTTCACACTTTATCCACATTTTACCCTTTTCATAATCTACCGGTTTGTGCTGTGACTGTCGCTGGGTCATATCCATAACTTGTTCAATCCCATGAGCCCACGAGTCAGACTGTCGCCAACTTAATACAGTACAGTATCCAACACAACGCCAGCTCTGATGGTACACAACACTCTATAGCAACATGACAGCGAGTACTTTAATCATGAGCCTCCAATCTCACCTACAAAATTCAGTGAGCGTTGAATCAGTGATGGACCAAGTAGTAGCAGGAAGAGCCTGACTCACAGTTGCAACCACCTTTTTAACTTGTGCGATATACATAGCACGAAATTTATCCATACTCTCGACGATCGTGCTGCGGCAAACGCTGCACTCAGCTCCTTTGGTAATAGCACGACTGTAAGCCGCCGACTCCCATATGGTCGACTCGCAAGGTCTTTCCAACAACTCCTTTCCACTCGAAAACAGATATTCACTGAACCACTGGGTGATCTTCAGATTTCCGAAGTCTGCAACTTGAAGCATCCTAAGACCCCCGTAATTTCTGCAAGGGCATTCCTTCGAGGTGTGGGACCACATTGGCATATTTTTGGACGAAATAGGCTCCAGCCAGGAAAGAGAGTTTCCGACTGCTTGGGAAGCAATGCCGCATGCATGATGGTATACGAGGAGCCTGTGGTGGTCCAAAGCGGTGATGTCCCGCATACTTTCAAACTCGGTGCTGGGGCGTCCTAGATTTTTTATCTCAAGAGACCGGGTAGCAGCTGTCTGCGCATGATGCTGCCATCCGAATCGACAAGAGAGAGCATATAGCTCGAGAAAGTGAGTTGGTAAAAACTGGGACATCGCGAGATATGCTGCACGGCTGAGGACCGCTTGCATATCGTACTTCTTGGCTGTCTCCATCACAGCCTTTGCAATATCCAAGCTGTTGAAGGCTGGGGTGGTGGCAGGATAGCAGAGTAGAAGAAGGGATTCGAGGGTTGCGCTGCTCTCAGCTACAGGAATGACAGGTATGGATGATACGCCCAACTGCAAATCATTTTGAGGTAGCGTGAACATGTCTTTGAATACGGGCGATATGAGCGAAAGAATGGCTTTGAAAAGATAGAAGTCGACGCGGTCAGTGGTCGAACGGAGGATGATGTCGCCGTCAGGATTATCGAATGGCGCATTGGCAGTGGTGGTTGTTTCCTCGGCAACTGACATGATGACTGAATGGATGGCGAAGACAATGTCTGCACTGTGATGGGTTAGATGATAGCTAGAAGATGTCTTTGACTGTATCACATCGGTCATCACGAAACAAATTTCTTTGGGGGTGATCCCCAGATTTAGGGAACGTGGTATTCATTCTAGAACAGTTTGGTTAACAGCCTCGTGGCTTTCCACCTTACCAGCACACACAAAAGAACCAGCTTCAACGTGGTACTTATAACATCAATCTCCACAGCGAAGTGTTCCCCAATGAACACGCCGAGAATAGTAGTATGAAAGCAGCTGATCGATATATAAGCTGGCAGCCAGATGCTGGCCGCTGTGCCACGGGCAAGGTTGGATTGAAAGGCAAAATTCGAAGGAGAGACCGAAATGGAAAATTGGAAATCGCTGTGCATCGGGATAGGAGCTAAAATTACATAATGCGCAAGTGAGCTACACAGGTAGTAAGCTCTACGTTATCAGATCTCAACGTAGTAAGTATGGCCAGATCGCTGGGTGACATCCATCATGACAACTTGTTTTCCATAACAGCCGAGGTATTCCAAGAGCCACTCAATCAGCGACTTAGTACTATAGCACAGTATCCTACAACGCTAGTTCTGATAGTATCGTACAACTCGTACAGCAGCAACGCGATCGACAAGTAGGTTTACTCATCAGCATCCGCCAATTTCACCTGCAGAAGGTGAGCATCATGTGAGTCGGTATGACTCGATCAGCAGGGAAAGCTCACTGTCGCGACCGCCTGTTCTACTTGTGCGATATACAAATCACGGAACTCGTTCATACCTTCGATGAACGTGTGTTTGCAATCATTGCAATCAGTGCCTTCAATTGCTTGAATGGTAGCGTGGATGTAAGATGCCGACTCCAATAGTGCCGACTCGCAAGGTCTTATCAACAACTCCTCTCCACTCTCATCCATTCAGAAATTCATCGAACCACGACGGTATCCGTTTCGGAGGAGTCGGACGATCCCGACCGTGTGCGACGCACGCCCACTTTTGATTGCGGTAGCCTCCCGAGGACAGAGATTTCCCAACCTGTTGAGCAGCGACACCGCATTCGTGATGATATGCGAGGAGCCTATGGTAATCGAACGCGGTGATGTTCCGCATCCCATTAAACACTTGGCTGAGTCGTCCTAGATCTTTGATCTCGAGCGCCTGGGTAGCTGCCATCTGAGCATGATCCTGCCATCCGAGTTGACAAAATAGAGCGTATAGCTCGAGAACGTGGTCGGGTATAAACTGTTCAAAAACAAGGTCTACTGCGTGGCTGAGGACCACTTGCATGTCATACTTCTTAGCTGCTAACATCACAGCCGTAGCATGAGAGAAGTCGCTAAAGGTTGTTGGGGTTGCGGCGGCAGGATAGCAGAATAGAAGAAGGGATTCGAGGGCTGCGCTGCTCTCAGCTATAGGAATGATAGGTATAGACGATACACCCGACTGAAAACTGTTTTGAGGTAGCGTGAACATGTCTTTGAACACGGGTGACGTGAGCGAAAGAATGACTTTGAAAGTATGAAAGTCGACATGGTCAATAGTTGAACGGAGGATGATGTCGCCGTCAGGATTGTCGAATGGTGCTTTAGCGGTGGTTGTTAGTTCCTCAGCATCTGACATGGTGAC
>JABBWD010000248.1:0-26157 GCA_016628565.1 Suillus placidus | reverse complement strand
GGGGAGTTGTAGGAGGGTTTGACGTGCTGATGGATATCCTGCTGAATTGGTTCTGAGTGCGTCCAGGGGTTGGCTGTTGGTGTACGTTGACGAATACGAGCGAAGTCCATTTTCAGTGCATTGAGTTCCTGCGTCTGCCGATTGTACTGCTCCTGCTTCTACCAATCTCCTTCCTTTCAAATCCGTAACTGCCTTCGCAAACTCTGCCCAGTTCTGGTAGTCTTTGTCTTTAAGGAGATCTTTGATGATGCTGGTAGTGTGCTCCGTACTTGCCATATCATCGACGTGCTTTGCGCGATTCCTGCGCTGGTTGCTAACTGCAACGTCTTCGCTGCCCATGCGATGTGTCCAGCATTCCCTGTCATATAGTGGTCTTCTTCCCCACTTCCGTGCTCTGCAGGATGTGGTCTAGCAGTTCCTTCTCGTATTCTGCCTTTGTCTTTTCCGCGATCTTAACTGGTGGCCAGCGTACTTCGAATGCTGCAACAAACGCTGGCCATGTAGTCTTGTCTGTCGACGGGAGGGCTTTGAACCATACTTCGGCTTGAGAGCTAGTGCCTAGGTAATCTCCGAACGCAATCTAACTTGTCGGTGCTCACAGTCATGGACTGTTGTCTCATTGCGCGATTGATTGACTTCAGAAAGTCCGCCGGGTTTTCTGATGTGCGGCCGTCGCCGTGAAAAATCTGCGGTGTTTCTGCAGGCATGTTGATCTTGGTTTGTGTGGTGCGAAGAGTCTAGCTAAGTTGTAATCTGGGGCTGCAGAGATGGGTTTTGAGCTGTTCTATTTTCGAGTGACGTGGTGTTGGTTGGAAGCTGATCGGGGGTAGCTCAAGTCTAGTTCTGGGACGTCTAGTTCAGGAAATGGGATGTTATTTTGGTCTTCGTCATCGAGACTGCTGAGGGGCGAGCTGTCTGAAAGATGTGGCGTGTTGTGGGAAGACTGTTCTGGCGTATCGAGCAGGGAGGATGCAATGGACGTGTCTGGGGACCAATTTGACCAGTTGGTCTTTAAGTGGACGTTGGTTATTGCTAGTCCTGTGTCCGCTCTAGGCCTTAGGCTGCTGGGCATCAGTTTCTGATGGAAGTCTACGTAAAAGTTGGGATGAGGTACAGCCCTTTTGTAATATGCGCAGGTGTTTTGCGAACACCTGCTGTCTATCTTGGCCTTTTAGGCGTAATGCGACGTAATTGAGCTGTCTTTGCTTGTAAGAAGGCTGCTGTGCTTCTAAACCGAAGGTTCTGCGTTTTCTGATTGGGCGATCAAGAACAAGGGTTGTGACTAGAACTGCGGCATAGGTGCTAATGCTACTAGGGCTGAATGTGGGACGAAGCGAAATTTCGCTCTGTTCACCACGATGGAGTAGGCCGATGTGCTCGGACGGCGAACAAGCAGAGTGATGATGATGTGCTATGGACATGTGTGGTGTAGAACCTCAGCCCGCTGGCTCAGCTCTTGGAACCTCCCATGGTGTTGCTATTGCCTAACCCCTTGCCTGGAACCCCCTACTCCAGCGCAAACGGTTCCTTGCGATTTGCGATTAGCTGAGGTAGACTACCCCTAGAATCAATTTGTGAAGACGCTTGGACCACTTGGTCTCGACACATTCCGCATGCTTGTTGTTGACTTGATGCACGAGTGCGAATTGGGCACTTGGAAAGCTCTGTTCACGCACCTTATCAGACTTCTTTATGCTCTTCCTGGGGGTAGCCGGCTGGTTGCTACTCTTGACAATAGGTATGTGAAGTTCTATAGAGTGTTGTCATCTACTAATGAGTTGTCGGCTCTCAATCTTATCCATAGATTTCGCCAGGTCCTGACATTTGGTAATGGTGTAATTCGAAGATTTGCGAATAACACCTCCGAGATGAAAAGATTAGCAGCACGTGACTTCGAAGATATCCTACAGGTTTTTTGTGTTATTTATTTTTTCTTACGCTCGCTAACATGTTTCATCGGCAGTGTTCTATCCCAGTTTTCGAAGGGTTGTTCCCAACAGACCACGATGCAATCATACAGTCTCTGCTGTATCAATTTGCACAGTGGCATGCGCTCGCTAAGCTTAGAATTCATTCAGAATCTACGCTTACTCTTTTCGAAGATACATTTAAGAAGCTCTGTCAGAAGTTATGAAAGTTTCAACGGGGCACCTGCGCTGTCTTCAACACTATCGAGTTACCGAAAGAGAAAGCGGCTCGCCAATGAAGACTCGTTCAGGGCCTGGAATCCAATACCACCTCCTCAGAGTCGAGTGGACCACGGGTAAAGAAATTCAATCTCGGTACTTACAAGTTTCATGTGATGGGCAATTATGTGAGGACCATCAAGCTCTTCGGAACAACGGATTCTTTCACCACTCAAATGGTTTGTGCCTGTTTTATTTTTACAAGGCACCTGACATTAAATTTTGCCAGGGAGAGCTCGCGCACAGAGCCCTGAAGATGTTTTATCCACTAACCAGTAAATTAGATACCCCAGCACTGTTAGCTAAGCACGAGCATAGGCGTTGTGTACTTCGACGTGTGGCAGAATCTGGAGGCATATCATCCTCTAATAGTAGTCAATCGCCCGCTGATGCCCCCCCTTTGGCCCCCTTGCGAAAGCATCACCATATTGCGACAAATCAAGACAATCCGGTCAATATATTCCCGTTCCTTCGAGAACACAGTGGCGATCCGGCAGTTCAGGTATGCATGATATTTCAGTCGGAATGCTTCGTTCACTATGGATGTCAGAATTTCGTACCAAGACTGAAGGACCATATCCTCTACAGGCTGCGCAAGCTCGACATCAGTTATTGCGACCACAGCTTCACGGATGAAGAACATAACTCGGTTATCATTCCAAACAATACAATGTACTCAGTCCAGACCATGCAGGTATGTATGTGTGTGTGTATTTGATTTTTTAATCCTTGTTTTTTTTGCAGGTATATTATAGTACATATGACCTCAGGCGCGAGTACGATACCATTAACCCTAGGATGCACGCTGATGTCATGGTACTTTCGGGGGAGATGATACCTACTCACCCATACTGGTATGCTCACATATTAGGTATCTACCATATGGAAGTCTGGATCAACAACAGAGAACGGCCTGTCAAGCACCACCTCGAGGTTCTCTGGGTCAGATGGCTGGCACCATTGCGGAACCATAAATGGGACATGAAACGTACCTGTCTCCCAAAGATTGTGTTTGTTGAGGTATCAGACCCTGACTCATTCGGGTTCCTCGATCCAGGCCAAGTTATTCGAGGAGTCCACTTGATTCCTGCATTTGCGGCGGGACGAGGTATAAGCTCCCTTCCCCTCGGGAAATCATTGGGGCGTCCTGATGGGGAACTAGATGATTGGGACGCATACTATGTTGGGATGTGAGTGTGAATATTACCTCCTATGATGGCACATTAACCCTCGAAATTTTGGTCAGATTTGCCGACCGAGATATGTTCATGCGATATACTCCCTTTGGTATTGGACATCCTGTAGCACTGCGGAAGATAACTAGAGAGTGCCTTGGCCTACTGGTGGCACCAGCGGCCGGCTCGGACGCTATGGATACTACCATTGTCGATGATATAGACCATGAAAATGAAGTTAGTGATGGCAAAGATCATGAAGAATACAACGACGAACAGGAGGAGGATCCAGATGATGAGCTTAGTGACGACTCGGAGGAGCTGGAAGGTGAAGATGATGAAGATAGAGATGGTGACGAGGACACGTTTGACGACCTTTCTTTTTAGAACCTACGCACCTCTGACGAGTTAAAACGGTCGCATAACCATATACTACAACATGGCAATTAATCTTACTCGCCGCATCACTTCATACACATGCATGAACTTAATTCGCAAACTCATAATTGTTAATTATTTGTATTTCATGACGGCAGCTGTAATGCTACTACCGCCTGATGTACTTTGTTTCCCCGCCTTGTCAACTATGATATACCGACTACGGACCCGCTGGATACCAGTTTGGACCATCGGCCCTAAATGGTTAATTTGTTGTTACGTTAGCCGTACTTGCCATATTTACTAATGTTCACAACTTCAGCGTACGCCTATAATGGCAAGGGCCAACGTTGAATGTCGATGCTCTGATACTTCACATGGAGTTACGTTTGCCAATACTTGATCAAATATAGCGGGTGCATGAAGTCACTAGGCAGCTACCCTTTTCCTACCTTCTTCTCGATTTCCCCCCACCTTGTTCATATCCCAGATGGAGGATAACCCGCGTCCTAGAACATCGTCCCAGGTGGAGGACACCCTGCGACATACCGCAGCATCTGAGTCACCCGTAGCAGTGGTATCAACGTCCAAGACTCATGCTGGGCAGAAACGCAAAATTGCCAACTTGGAGGGCCGCGAGAACCTCGAGTCGGTGAAAAGGTACGGGCCCCATGGCCCACCAATTGAATTTAGTAATTTAGTATGCTTACCATTGTCAGGGAAACAAACTCGCAAGGACGGGCTATCATGAGACGGGTGAATAACTTACTCGATAATGTTGAGGAATTGATGAGCGAGAACGACTGCAATAACTTGAAGGACGACAACCATAATCTTGATGTAACTCTCATCCTTGGGTCAGTGTTTCAAGTCCATCCAGTGTGAGAGTGGCTACTCATGGATTTGCTTCCAAAGTCAGGATCGTTTGCGCATCGGATATGTGACCCTTAAAAAGGCTTCAGATAATAATAATATTCAGCACGACGATTACTTGCATATGTCGAAAAAGGTGCGCTTCGCCAGTGTCAGTAGCTGGTCTTGTATTGAATCGTTGTACAGCCTAGGCAGCTGCAGGGGGTCGATGGTGCTCGAGAAGACGTCAATGACGATCGGACCACTCAACTCATGGCACAAGCCCAGCAGCTGCGAGACTCGCAGAACCGAATCGACACTCTTCATACGCAACTGTTTGATTTGCGAAGCAGGTTGTATGAGGTCGAACACGCCCATAATATGGCAGAGATACAGCGCCCGGAAATGTTGCAGACTCAGAGAAGAGGATTGCGCGATCATCACCATACTCAGAAGCTGCATTCCCCGCCTCCAAAAAGGAAGTCTATGGTACATGAATATCACTTAGACGGTGGGCAGTCGATCAGGTGGCTCACAGACGAAGAGTTTGAGCCGTATGATGAGCAGTCTGCTAATGAAGACAGCCCACCTGTTGTCAAGGCTATTGGAGGGCCATTGTCATGCGGATTGGCGGCTAGGCAACACATGTCTTTATCTCGCCGTTGGGCTTTGCGTCGTTTCCAAAAAGCCAGGGACCCTGCCGACTTGAATGACGAGCCTGATACCAGTGCTATGCACCACCAAATGCTTGATGACCCAGACGCTGTTGCGAATGGTGATGGTGGCGAGGACTGAATCCGAGATAACGATGATGGTGAGGACCAAATCCAAGATAGTGATGCGGACATGGAGGTTGCTGTCTGCTCTACAACATCTGTAAGTGCTATGTTTAAACAGGTGAGATACTAAGTGACGCCCCACCATATGATATACAGATAGACGTCTCCGGCAAACAAACAGTTACAAAGCGCATCAAGACCGAAAAGGATACTAACAAGGCAGTGTCCATCAACTTGAGAAAGTCGAAGCCTGGGAACGCTGATATACCTGATGGCATCGTCAAGAGCTGGAGAGCAAAATTCCTTCCAGCGCTCATGTACTGGGTCTGAAATTCTAGTTACGCCTGGAGCATCCCAGAGGAGGATCTCTGCAATGCGCTTTATGAAATATCTAGCTGTATTGGTGATAAGAAACAGAGGTTGTGTGAATATGAAGTTGATACTTACCTTTATAAACTGGTGAGCTTCCTTTGACTTCGAGATACGGTACTTAACTCACCAGTCCTACCAGGCTGTGAATAAGATTCACGAGTGGATGACCTCGTTCGGCTCAATGGCGATCACTGTTTTGATGGCTTTCTTTACCTCAAATCCAGAGTATCAAACGCAGGCTGCACGCAAAGCATTCACCGATGATCAACTCAAGGATTCGCGCTTTGTCTACGAGAACCCCGAGAGCCAAGACAATCCTGGAGCATTTCTATCGGTGTATTTCTTGCGCATCTTTGCAACGCATTTAAATGCAATTGCAGGGCACGAGAAGGTCGACACCCTGGACAGCGGAATAATGTGTTTCGAGACTGCACTTGCATTGACGGCTGCAGCCGTGAGTCAGTTTTTTTTCTTCTGATCTGTTTCTAACTTTGTTCGCAGGCCGAGCGCGCACTTTCCTTGGTGTCTAACAACTATTTGGTTCCATGTGAACCCTCTGACTCCAAGAAAAACCACGATATCGAACTCACATTCAACGAGTCGACAAACAGGATGAGCCATACTGGAACCGCTTTCTCTGCTGCCAACTGGGAGACGGACACGAAGGCATACATGGAAACAATAATGGAGCTGCCAGAGAGGCGAGTCAAGGAGATCATTATACGGGCAACACCTTTTATGAAGCGCGCACGTTGCAGCGACACATCAACTGAGTTTTTTGAGCCAGGTGTCAGCGCTCCGCCTCCTGTCAACCCACGCTCTCACATTTGTATCTGTATTTGTCTTTTTTTTCCTTTCTGTGCAGCTGCATCACTGACCCGTTACTTGCAGGGGACTCGATGTTTTCCTGATGCCGTGCGGCTGGCACTCCAGAGATCTGAAGGAGATACTATTAGCTTGGCTCTCCCCTCATAATATATTTTCGCTTTTTCTTTTGAATTTACTCAACTATGCAAGCCTTGCTTCGTTATAGTACTAGTATATAACAATGTTCGAGTCGTTATCGTTGCCTACTATATATGCATCCAGCGTTGTGTTTTGTTCTGTTTCCAAACATAGCAAATGCGGAATCTGTGTGGCGCTCCAGTCCTCCCATTACTTACTCGCAAATTGGCAGTTTTAACGAGGGCTTAAATGCATACAAATCCTAAGCGACTCGACTCTTCCAAGAAACGACCCGTCCATGAAATCAATGTACGTGACGCACCCTAAAGGATCCATCAATCATCTGATGTTCTCACAACTTGAACAGCTACTACATAGTTCTTTCCAACCTTATATATGCTGAAGCATGCGCCTACAAGGAATTCAAGTTTACTTGGTGTGTGCAATTCCTTGCTTAGATTAGTATCCTATCAGCACCAATTTGTTGACCATCTTTCGTAGATGTGCTTCTTGTCAGCCAGGTGACCCCGCTTGACACTGTATCGACTTCGAAACGCAAAGACCTACAGGCTGTTTAATAACGAGGTCCTCAATGGCGAGCCCATTATACTGCAGACAGTCAACTTCAAGGTCTTGTAATACTGCTCACCCTATCATGATAGCCGCTGGATGCGCCGTATCCGAGACAGCAAGGCCGACAACTACTATGACATCCAGACGAGGATGCTCGGCAAATTCTTGACAGAGGTGACACGCCTAGAACACATTTTCTTGCGGTATAAACTGAGCCTCATTGCTGCGGTGGGGATGTACATGTACTACTAGTAGGAGAATGTTGGGGGTGATTGGGTGAGTACCGCCTCCTCTGTTAGCTTTTGTGTATGGGCACGACTGACTCAGGAGTCCAACTTTTCTGTGTCATAGAGTGGAGCTCTACAACGTTGATCTTTCGCTTCGCATTGTGCGGTAACCTTCTTCAATTCTTGCATTTGTTGGAATGTCCAAATCCGAGTCATACTAGTAGCCGCTGGACGTGGGACTAGTACATTGACACTGACCCACGTACGTGCGTCACCCTGACCTGAACAAGTTTTACGTTGACGGCAGACTTAGCTAGAAATGGCACCATGCACCTGGAAAGTTGGACGTCACTGAAAAAGGTGAGTTTGACATTATTAACGCCGTTGCCTGTGTGAAGCTTTCCATTATAGGTGTACAATCATATTTAGGGCAGCTGCCCTTGCCGGGGATACTGCCAGTGCAGGCTGTTAAATAGAGTGGAAGTTGCTTGAAGTCAAATCCATCCCTAATCTCCTCCCTTCCCCTCAATCTCTTTTCCCTTTACTCGCTGTTGAAGCTCATGTCACAGGTGGAAGATATCCCGCAGCCCAAAGGATCCTCCCGGACCTCTGTGGCATCGTCCATGGCGGTGCCGACGTCTGATAATGCTCGACAGAGGTGCAAAATTGCTGAATTGGAGGAGAAGCTGCAAGTGCTTGAGTCGGGGCATGCGGTGAAACAAAGGTTTGAACGTCGACATTTATTATTATGTAGTTCTGTGCGCTCACCATTATAAGGGAAACAAACTACTTCATGTCGCAAGGACGAGCTCTCAGGCGCATCGTTGCTCTATTTGATAGCATCGAGGACATGATAGGCGAGAACGATAGGCGATGCGATCTTGAGGGTGATGACGATGTAACTCTCGTGTCGGTGTTTCACCTCCATCTCCTGAGCCTTACTCATTAGTTTGATACCAGTCATGATCGTTTACAATCCGGTTATATAATCCTCAACAATACCCTCACATGGTTTCACAAAAAGACTTCTGACATGGAGCACGGTGATTACATGCACATGTTAAAAAAGGTGTGCTTCGCCAGTCTTGATAAGTACCTTGTATTGGATCTTCATTCAGCTTAGACATGGGGCCGACAGTGCTCGAGGGGATGACACCTCGAAGCTTAAGGCTCTTGTCCCTGATTGGGTCAATCGTGAGTGGAGGCCCGATCCCCCCATCGACCCCGAAGACAAACATTGCCGTGGATTTGCCCACGACACGTGCGGTAGATTGCTCTGTCCAACAGAGTTAGACTGGAATGATCCAATGTAAGTAGTATTGCACTTATGATATCTTGAGACACTAATTATCCACTAGCGTCAGAGCAGGAATCCGGGACCGCGCAGACGGCTATGTCGTGACAAAAATGTCTTGGCCAGTGTTCCTTTATGCAGGATATACTGCCGATCAGAATAATCTCGAGGAGGGTCTGTTCAAAAGCAAGCTTTTAGTCCAGGTTTGTCATACATAGATAGCTTCACAAAGTTCTCACTTTTTTCAGGCATTCAAGGCTATTTTCACATCCCCCTCCTCGGCAAAGGATGTTTCCGGCGATGGTGATGGCGCCAACATCATCGAAAATCACAGACGTGCGACGAAGGATCCCTTGAGCAAGAAAGTCAAAACTCACGTGGCGCAAATCATCAAGATGAACAAAGTGTCACCCCGCTCGATCGCATATGTATCGTGTCAAGTAAGTGGTCGATGTTTCGTATCCTTATGAGGCACTAACAAATTATGACACATGTAGTTGCGATTCGCACTTTCGTCTGTGACCTCGTGGCGGTCAATAGATGGTGACTTCGATTACACACAGTTCTGGTACAATATTGTAGACTTCTTTGAATGCCCCCCTGGCCGAGCAGCGCAGTGCAACATTGACCGGCTGCTTACATGGTGGACAAGGTATATTACTTTCAATAATTTCAATTTGACAGCCGTTAACTGATTATTAGGAAAGTCTTTCGTACAAGTTATCGTGCAGAACTTAGTGATGCGGCAAAGGACAGGATGTCTGTAAAGTCCCTCTTGGACGTGTTATTAATGTATCTGCATAGTATACATATGTGTTTGGTAGGCTGCATGAGGAAATCCAGCGTGTTAATTGGAAAAGTCGGGATATTCTCTCCTTCTATATACACGTTAACAATTACAAGGAGGCTGACAGGTGACGGCAATCTTAGAACATATCGACCTAGCAGCCCAATTCACGAGACACGGACAAATCATGATATTCTCTCAGTCTGGTACAGGTTGGTGATTGCTATGGCAGAGCGGATTAACATCATTAGAAACCTGGTATTGCCCAACAACAACTTTGTCGTTGGATGAGGAAGCTAAGCCGCCTGTCTCGTGAGGTGCAAAAAGTGCAATGGTATTGATGAGTGGTGTAATATATAACATATGCGGTGAATGATCAGTAAGGGCTCGAAGTAATGTATGAATCGCTGTTATATTGTTTCAGTCTATGCAGGTGTCAGCAATTGCGGAAGCAAAATGTGACCATACCAAATATTGCAGCCAATAGCACAACTTCCGTCATAAATACCTGATGTCACCCATTAACACCTTAGTGATTGGATGGGGGGCGGTTGTCACCAAGGTCCCGAATTCACTCAGACGGCATTCCACACCATCTGCGCAAAGCCTTGGACCGCTTTGAGACGCGTCGCAGGTGAATATAACTACTAGTCGTTGGGTATTCATACGATTTCGCATGGCAATTTGAAGTAAGCTGTACTTTGATTATGTTTGCTTGGTGGACACATACTGGCTGCGATGCGAAAGTAATACGTCTTTGCACAGATTTGCAATTGATATATAGTAGACAAACATGAACAATTTAAAGAAGGTGGCATCAAAATTCACACAAGAACATCAATTTAAACTTGCGCACTTCATAAACACTTGATGATACTGTAGAAAACACGAGTTTTTTGGTCTGGCTTGGGACGTTGACCGATGGTTGAGGAAAATCAACCTTTTGGAGGAGGGGGCGTCAAAATTAGCGTGAGGATACCAATTTAAACTTGTGCACTTGGTAAATACTTTGTTGTTATCCAGAAGACTCAGGCCTTCAGGCCTGGCTTTGACGGGGTGAAACCCACTTCGGAGCTCCCAATAGTGTCTTATGTAGCTTGACCCTTGGATTTTACTTCATGTTACTTTCGAGTTGGAATTCCAGCGATATGTAGGTGTTCTTCCGATCATGTGCTGGTGTAGGAAATTTATTCATTGTCCTTTCCTGTATAAAGTCAAACATCACTATGTGATGATGGATAGCAGAATTATGCAAATGTTTGTGATTGTGTACTATATATCGTCATATATATTCTTATCATCTTTCCTCCAGTTCACTGATGCCCAGCCTCGGGATAATTCTGCATCATACGCCTAAGCTCCACTTTTGGAACCCTCGTCTGAAATTCAATGGTGCAAGGGACATTTGGCATCGCAGCGTTCATGAACCCCATGTCATCCTGCGGCTTCGTAGGATCCAGACTGAGCTGGAAGGCCCAAAGAATAAGAAGCGAATTTATGAACACCGATCTGTAACATTTCAGATGAGATCAGGAAATCATCTGCGTGGAAAGAGCTGTAACCTGTTCGCAACATGTTGACCTGGGCATACCCTGGAAGGAAGGACAATCCAAGAAAGTATATCCGCCAAGACAGTGCTTACCGCCGACCAAACCCAAATACAAAGAATGTGAGATCGTCTCTTAAGCGACCTTGGTCGTCAATCCAGCGCTGGGGCTTGAACGCATCAGGCTCGGGATAGACTTCTGGATCTCGAGAGATGGACCTGAGGCGATGACAGTTAGATGCATGGTATCTTGAAGGACATCGACTTACCAGTGGTTGCCGGTTACCGTAGTCCCAGCGGGGATGCAGTAGTTTTCCTGCCGGCGGATGTCAGGTTTTCCTGCGGACGACAAATCGCTCAGAGAGCACTTGCCCAAATCACATCTGCAGTCGTTCGGTGAGGAAATCCTGCCGGTGAACTGTGTAAACTTCAGTTACAGGACCAGCCATTCAGAGACCCACCTTCAGGAGCCAACGGTCTCCATCTCAGAGCCTCAGAGATGAAGGCCTCCAGATGAGGAAGGGATGGTTATCGGCGAAGGTCGGTGCTTTGGCAGAGAAATCATTTGATTGACAGAACTGCGACGCAAAATCAAGCTACCTCGCTCCCTTCCGATGACTGCATCAAGCTCGGCCTGTACTATAGCTTGCTCTTCAGGGAAATGTGCGGCCACCATTAGTACCGTGGCTATCGCCATGGCGGTCTGATACCCCATCTCAGTGCATACAATTGAAAAAAAGAAAGACGCCTTACCGTTTCGGTCCCAGTTAAAAAGAAGTTGCCAGCAAGATACGCTATCTCGATCTCTGTCAAGCCATAGAGATGCTCATTTTCTAGAATGTGTTTTGCAAACGAAGGGCCGATGTCCTTATCGTTCTGCTGTGGAACAACTCAGATATCATGTGAAGATAGGCCAGGCAATGCGTACCATTTGCAGTTTCACACGGTTCAGCTGGTCTGTGTAGAGTCGGCTGGTCCTATGGTACTCGTCCTTTAATTCTGGCGCATACCAAGGAAGGTATTTGAGCCAAGGTATCGAGTCCACCAAGTAATGACCATGGCGCAGGATTGTACCGAATCTCCTAATGAGCTGGCGAGCCTCTCTGATTTCGGGGTCGGTTGCCGACGTCGGCGTGGTCTTCCCATATGCAACTTTCATGATCGTCGCTGCGGCATAACTCCAAAGCACCCGTAAGTCACATACTACAAACCCCGGCGCCGCACATAGGAAACAGCTTACGTTGCTACATGGTTCTGAAAGTTGCGTGGATCATCAAGAATGTTAAGAATCACGGTTTTCGCTTGTGACATTTGCAGAGGCTGATACGCCTCAGCTGCTTTGGGCTGGAGATGTGTATGGAGTGCTCTGCACCGCATTGACAAGTAAGATGAGGGCTGCTTGAGCCTTTACAGTATCACGGCGACGAACCTACGCTTCCGACGGAACCTGTCCCCCGCGTGTGACAAACCGAGGGCCAGTCCGCGTGTAAGGATTTCTCCAGCAGCAAGGTGAGGTCGATCAGCTAGCAGTCCACCCTGCTTCTCCATTATATCCACCGCAGCCTGCCACGGAGTGTTGAGTCCTGAGATGCTAACTTATCATAAGGGGACTGACCTTGTGGCGGCCGATAATCACGATGTTCCGGATTCCTGAGCGAATTGTAACCAGAGGGCCATACTCGTCGATCCACCGCGCTACAGTGAGAGATGTGCTGATCAGAAATGCGATATAATTAGATTACAAAGACGATGTGACGGATATGAAACTTCACCTGAGAGGGGGTAGGAAGTGTCCCCGAAGTCTCCAAGTGGGAGGAGAAGGTGGGAGAGGAAGGCGGCCATCTGATTTACGAAGGTAAGCCCGTACAATCACTCCTATGACCCCAACACAAATCGCAGCACCGAGGATGAGCTGCGTGTTATCAGAAATGCGCAGGTCAGGGAGCTGTAGCATGACTGATTGGAGGAGTGGAGAGAGATGGGACAGACCTTATCAAAAGTGCATTCAAGTCATTTAAATAAATCATCCCACGCCAACCGCACGGACAGGAAGAGACAGACGCCTGGCATACCTCATGACGCATTACTTCACTTAATTCATTTGGCAAGCAGAACATGGTAGGGAAGCGAACACGTGCCGCGACGCGACGTGCGGGAACCGGGCAAGATCTTGTCAAATCTTCGTGACTGCGGTCAGCGTTATCAATACTTAGGCTCCTGAATCATAATCGGCTTACTCATTTACGGCCTTGTGCACTGGCTATGGGAGATCTTTGAGTCCTCGAACTTCTTAGGCTTTGTACACTGGCAAAAACGATCGTGAATGTGTGCGCGCGCTCCAGGTTGATGATATGGATTGTGAGTCGTCTCCGTGAATGAGATGGTATAAGTTATCGTGTATGAGAATGCTGGCTCGTTGCACCTAGTGTCACGGTGTTTCTGTTATGTGATCGCAAAAATCATACATTGTGGAAGCTTACCGAGGATATCAGACAGTTGATCATACCCTAAGTTATCGTAGCCGCAGCCCGCGCCACTGATAGTACCTTTGCGTAAAGGATATATAGGCCAGCCTAGCTGTGTTTTCGAAAACGGAGCGGACTTATGGCAAGTATGAAAATCCAAAACTATCAAGGAGTTTCAATCCGAACGGAATGCTAGCGCTGACTCCCAGTGAAAAACGACAAGAATTAGGTAGATAGCTAGCTATACACATCTATGTACCAAACGAAATAGATAGCAATCTAAAACATTCGAGATGCAAAAGATGCAAAATGTAAAATTAAATGCAAAGTCCAAACTTGCAAGCAAGGTTTGTAATTTGCAGTGAATTTGCTGCAATTGTTGCAAACCACACTTTGCAAATTGCAAAGCTACGCCTAGATTATGTGATTGCGCATATACGCTACCTTGATCGCGATCACACAACTACATGAATTCTATAACCTCCGAGAGCCTCGAGGCCGGCATACATCGACTGGTAAACGGTACTGATACTCACATATGCGATTGTGATGCCTGCCTTCGGAAGAACAAAGGCAAGCCCAAGCACGTACCCCGAACTACTTACTTCCGGCACAAACCCAACAGAGTCGCTAGACATTTCCCCCCACCACTTCCTGCACAAACTCCAGCTCCTATACCGGCGCCATCGTCTAGCAAGCGTCCTCTGGATGCTTCTGATCACTCCGAACAGCCACCCATATCGAAGCATAAGCATGATCGGATTATTGCCATTGATGCAGAAGACGGTGCGTTCATAAACCTGTGATCATTATCAATTTGCTCATATGAATAACAAGATCTCAATATACCTGAGGCTGCTGATAATATTCCAGGCCCTGACGCACTCGATGGAGCTTTCGATCACCTCGAGGACACCGATTTTGGTGATACGGGACCCGAGGACAGGGTGGAGGAAGAGGAAGCTCGAGTTGAGGAGGAGGAAGTTCGTGTTGAGGACACCGGTTTTGGTGATACGGGACCCGAGGACAGGGAGGAGGAAGAGGAAGCTCGCGTTGAGGACGTTATACCCGAGAACTTCGATCAAGACATGCTGGGCTGGACGGACGAGGACCTGGACGAGCTACAGCAGATGGCACGCCTCGAAGATGCCCAGGACTCAATGTCATTCATTACCGCTCTCCGAAAAGCATCCCTAGACGACGCACACTCTAAACTACCTCCAGATGCACTCGATAGACTACGAAACCCTCCCCGTGAACTCCCCGATATATCAGATCCCGATCTTATCCTGTCCTTAAAATACTACTTTGCCAATACAACAATCGCTTCTTACAATCTCATCCGCGAGGCCACGATCGAACGACACCCCGAAGATGATGTATACAGTCATTACCGGGTTAAGCAAGCTGTCTGTGAGCTTAGTGGTGTGGTCCCGATCGTTAATGACATGTGTGCAAACACGTGTCTCGCATTCACA
The DNA here is from genome assembly GCA_016628565.1 of Suillus placidus. Lineage (NCBI taxonomy): Eukaryota > Fungi > Basidiomycota > Agaricomycetes > Boletales > Suillaceae > Suillus > Suillus placidus. Next base: position 11,100 of record JABBWD010000248.1, on the reverse strand, counting down.
GGTCCGTACGCCGAGCTCGATCGTTGCCCTCGATGTGGAGAAGATCGATGGGACGCCAAAAAAAGCTCACCTCAGAAGAAGGTAGCTCGGAAAACGTTTGACACGTTTCCCGTTGGACCGCAGCTCCAAGCCCTATGGCGCCATCCAGACCAGGCAGAGAAGATGCGATGGCGCCAGGAGTACACCAACAAGATCATCGACGAATTGAAGACAACCAATGGCATCCCGGAGGTATATGAAGATATCCTTCACGGGAAGCAATATCTGGACGCGTGCCAATCTGGCAAAATTAAAGATGGTGACGCGGTTCTGATGTTCTCAATCGACGGAGCGCAGCTCTATGAATCCAAACAATCCGACTGTTGGATATATATTTGGGTAATCTTCGATCATGCGCCAGACGACCGGTACAAGAAGAAGTATGTACTCCCAGGTGGTATCATCCCCGGCCCAAAAAAACCCAAGAATCTAGATTCTTTCATTTTCCCCGGCCTACACCATCTTCGCGCGATCCAGACTGAAGGGCTACCAATCTGGGATGGCGCAAAGCAGACTCTATTCAGATCTAATCCCTTTCTCTTCGTTGCAACAGCAGATGGCCCTGGTATGACATTCCTCACTGGCCTCGTCGGTCACCATGGCAGATTTGCATGCCGTCTCTATTGTGGACTCCCGGGGAGGCACAAACCAGGTGCACCGACCTACTATCCTGCCCTACGTCAACCTGAAGGTACCGATCATCTTGATCACCCCGACTTCTTCATTGATCGACTTCCCCTTCCCGGATCATTTGATTATGAACGGAATCTCGAATGCGTGATCCGCTGTTCCACCATGGCCGAATACGAGCTTGCACGCCTCGAGACAGGCATTACGAAACCTAGCATCTTCTGCGGCTTCGACACTGATCGTATTTTGCTGGTCCCGCTCTGTTTTGGCTCCGACATCATGCACATAGCTGCCATCAATACCGGCGATCTCCTTCTACCCCTCTGGAGAGGAACTTTTAGAGCCGAGACAACGGATGATAAATCCGCGTGGGCCTGGGCAGTTCTGACAAAGGTGACTTGGAAGGCCCACGGATCTCTGATCGCAGATGCAACACCCTTTCTGCCAGGTTCGTTTGATCGACCTCCTCGTAACCCTGCAGAGAAGATCAGCAGCGGGTATAAGGCATGGGAATGGCTTCTCTACCTGTATGGGATGGCACCGGCCACACTCTACGGCATCCTTCCCGAGCCCTATTGGTCGCATTTTTGCCATCTTGCCCGGGGACTACGTATAATGCAACAATACCATATATCTCGATCCGATCTCGTTGAAGGCCACCATCACCTTCTTAATTTCGCAGACGAATTCGAAGAGCTATATTACCAGCGTCGGATCGATCGTCTTCATTTCGTTCGACCATGGCTCCACTCAATCACGCATATTGCTGGTGAAACTGTCAACAAGGGACCACCTATATGCTCATCACAATGGACTATGGAACGCACAATCGGTAATCTGGCCCAGGAGATTAGACTACATAACTCCTCTGTGTATGCTAATCTCTCTCAACGCGCTGCCCGCCGCTGTCAAATCAACGCCATCAAAGCCATCATTCCGACGATCGAACCATCAAGTAACACTCCCCCAAAAGGATCACTGGATCTCGGACAAGGGTATCTATTACTCCGTCGAAGGGAACGATCGGCCCATCTAGTATGCCCTTGTGAATCTGACGCAATCCTTCATTACTTGGCCACCAATGGCATCCATGTTCCTTTTGCTCCTCCCGTCACTAGATGGGCTCGATTACGTCTTCCTAACGGACAAGTTGCTCGATCGGCCTGGAAGGAGAATGGGATGTCGAAGCAACCAAGGATGGCACGCAACGTGAAGGTAAGTTTTTAAGTTTTTTTTGATCAATCAATCGATCACATATTCATTTCCAACTTAGTTATTTGTCGATGGCCATACAAGCATTGCGGAGGTCTACTTCTATTTCAACATGACGATTCACGATCGGCAGAAGACCCTCGCACTCGTCTCCGAATTCAGTCAACCACACCCAGAACTCCTCGAACGATCCTTTCAAACAGTCTTCGCATGTCGTCATCACGGCGACAATTCATTACGACTAATCGAGGTATCTACTATACAAGCAGTAGTAGCAATGGTTCCACATCAATTTCCAGGAATTGATGGAACTCTGTTCTACCTGATAGAGCGCCCAGGCCTGGACCTACTGACAATGGGAGGAGCTGAGGAAGAGGAGGGGGTTCTTGACGAGGACTGAGTTCTTTTTTTAATGAGATGTAATCCAGTTTATTCAATGTATCACTACACTAACACATACTGTGCACTAAGACTTGTCTTTATGGTCACGGCCCGATCACATATATGGCTAAGCCACATGAACTGAAGTCAGGAATCGGGAAGGCCAGCATGGTACCGGCCGCAAAGATGCATTCCCAAACCTGAAGAAGCTGCTTCAAAGGGTCAATGCATCATGACAGCACTCGCCCTAAACAACATGGTACTTGTTTTAACATCAGTTACGTCATAAGGAGTGCTAGGATGCGAGTAAATAACCCACTGTCATACCAATTTATTCTGTTATAACAGCGGTGGGGACTTGCAAAAGGGTGACTCTTTTCGAATCTCACGATAACGCATCATAGACAAAAAATCGGAGTGTCCGGGGACCAGCCAACCACGGTAAGTCCAAACCTTGAAAGTTTGATCAGAGGAGAAACACGTACGTATAACAGCAAGGCATGAATCGCAACCTGGCCAAGATGCAGTTTGATCGTGAGTCACTGCTCATCGCAATGTATGAGTGCCTGCTCCCCCGCAACACTCCGGCGGACCGAAACATAGCACAAGATTCAATGACGTCCACACCCACGAAGGGGATACATATTCCAAAGCGCCCACCCCACCAGCTCGAAAGGAAACGCCTGTGGGCGAAATGACACTCGAGGGTCATTAACGTTGAGTGAGAGGCGTAGCTTTCATCCCACCCGTCTCCTTGTCACTTGTTCTACGACAAAAAAGCCTTCGGGTATGGAATCTCACAGCCATCTTGTGCAGTGGTCTTCTGCAAGGTTCTAACTTAGCCTCGCTCAGTGGCTACTACGTGCGTTCTTCAACGGTGTATATGCCTTCACGTTACAGATCTATGTGACAGACTATAACCCTCCTCACAGTGTGATACACATTCCTCACGTCAATCCAACAACTGCTCCGCTCCTACAACGTTGCAGCGTCGTACGGAATGCTCCCGCATCAAGAACACCACGAGCCTCACTTTTCTCGCTGCTCAGGAACGTCACGAACGTGCTCCTTACCCTTGCAGAATTCCCAACGCAGGTAAATATGTTAGTTTCCCGAGCTCCCGGATCCAATGATGACATTCCTCTACAGCGCACCGCCAATGCCACCAGTAGGAAACGACATCTGATGCATCGCCAGCAAGCCCGCACGTCTGATGCAGTGTCTCATATTGTCGGCGGAGCTACACCTGTGACCACAAGTACAGACGCTCGTACTGCAACCTAATAGCAGACCTGCCACTCCGCTGGGTGCTGAACGTGTTGTGGAGGTTAACTGCTTGATGATCCTCGCTAGGTGCTTCCCGCGTCACGACGAACAAGTCCTGCCGCTAGGATTCCTCTCCGATCTAAGACTACTTTTTCGATGTGGCTTAGCTGTGTAACTCAGTGTAACGACTGTGTTATGTGAAACTCTGTGGGGAATTAAAGTCTAGATGTTGCAGAGACGTTAATCATATTCAGAGAAAGAATCGCAACATCATGTACAGAATTACTTACTAGTATCACACATGACCCAATTGCAAGTCACTGCCCTGAAATTCGAAGATGTGCGAACTCCGAAGTGAGCCGGATCCCGTGGTCTTGAATCCTCCTCCTAAAGCATTCGCGTTTAGTTAAACGCGCTGTCGAAACATGTGTGTATCCCCCCTCCGTTTTCACAACTGATGTGCCCTCTTGAAACACAGGGCTACTTTCCACTCTGCTTGCAAGAGAAATTGTCCTCAATAGGCACGAGGCCTTCCTCCCATCAGTCGCTGCATGATCATCGTTCCTATCATCCATCCCGACAAATGTGGATTCGGACCTTTCCATCCAGCCCAATACCATCGTGGTACCATCAGGAAGTGTTTGCATTAGTGCTACCACTTCGTGTAGGTATTAATTGATTCAGACCCTCCTAGCTTCATCTTCCAACCAGGATTATCTTCCTTCTGGCCCGAGAAGGCTGTGAACGTTGCGCACCAGGCAGGCAGTTCCTGCCTCACAGGCTCGTGGCTCATGAGCAGTTGCTTACATCTGAGTTGCCTGTGATTAGTTTTCGTCGAGCGTTGTTCGGGTAGTCAAATGGCATCATGGTCCATGCTGGTGGGCATAACTTTGAGGGCCCATCTGGTTGAATCAGGAGGCAATGAAGTCTGACGATGAGAGGATGACGCTGGATGAGGCAAGGTGACCGTTGTCGAGTGGTTCAAGTTCACATTGAGTTCTGATTTGTGCACTTTATCCTGCAGGAAAGAAACTGGGAAGCAAATCTTGATAGTATAGTGACGACGGGAGGAGAGTATGTAAACATAGTGAATGAAATTTTCGTGCATCCCTAAACTGTTTGTGAGAGCGAGTCCATTAAGTAGCCGAATGGAATGAATGAGGTGTACAAGAAGGCAAACATGTATTGTATGAAATCTGTAAGAAGTGCGTAGATCTTCGGTGGATTAACATAAGTACATGCTCAAAGTGTGACTGACAGATACAAAGGTAACCTACTACTGTTCCCGGCACTTGTGCCATAATGTGCCGTGAGCGACACGACTCAAGTCCAGCTGCAGGGCATTGTTGGGTATCACCAGCCTGGTGCCTGGGGAATGCATCGTACCCGAGTATAAAGCAAGCGGGATCCAGAGGAGAAGCCGTCCTGCAGGACCCACAATCCATCCATCCTCGTTCGGGCCTAATGGGCCTGGGGTTTCAGAGTCATGGAGAAAGGAGGAGGCAGAATGAAGGGCATGAGTCAGCGTGGATGAAAAACATATTGCAGGGACTTCAAATGGTTGGTGCCAGTTTAGAAATTCTAGATTCCACACCCGGATAGTCTTGTCAGACGACCCAGACACAATGCGTTTGCCATCAGGCGAGATTGCGACAGACAGAACAGGTCCGGTATGCCCTCGGAAAGGGGCACACACTGCCTCGCCAGTCTTCATATCCCACACCCGGACGGTCTGGTCAGAAGAGCCAGAGATGATGCGATTACTATCTGAGATCACAACAGTGGTAACGGAAGCAGTGTGACCTTGGAGAGGGGTACCCAATAGCTCGCCAGTCCCCATATCCCACACACGGATAGTCGTGTCTCGTGAGCCAGATACAATGCGACATGCATCCGGCGAGATTGCAACCGAGAGGACATAACTAGTGTGACCTTGGAGAGGGGCACTCGATGCCTTGCCACTCTTCATATCCCACACCTGAATTGTCTTGTCATCCGAACCAGACACTATGCGATTTCCGTCCGATGAAATTGCGACAGACCGAACCCAGTCAGAGTGCCTACTGAGAGGACGTACCTCGCCAGTGTCAATATCCCACATCCGGATTGTCTTGTCGGCTGAACCAAACACGATACAGTTTCTGTCTGGCGAGATTGCGACAGACCGGACATAGTAAGTGCGACCTTGAAGACTGACACCTGATGCCTCCCCAGTTTCCATATTCCACATGCGGATGCTCTTGTCGACTGAACCAGACACAATGCCCTTCCCATCTGGCGAGATTGCGACTGACATAACAGATTGAGTGTGCCCTTGGAGAGGGGCAACTAATGCCTTCCCAGTCTCTATATCCCACACCCGAACTGTGGTGTCATCCGAGCCGGACACGATGGAACATCCATCCGGCGAGATTGCAACAGAGTTAACAGAGGCACGGTGGCTTTGGAGAGCGGCAACCGATGCCTTGCCCATAACGGTGTCAGCATCCCACACCCGAATCGTCTTGTCCTCTGAACCAGAGACTATGCGGCTTCCATCCCGCGAGATTGCGATAGACCAAACATCATTAGTGTGGCCTTGGAGCGGGGATCCTACTGCCTTGCCAGTCTTCGCATCCCATACTCGGATCGTCCGGTCAGATGAACCAGACACGATACGATTTTCATCCGAGATTGCAACTGACATAACAGAGTCAGTGTGGCCTTTGAGTGGGGCGCCAAATGCCTCGCCAGCCTCCATATCCCATACCCGAATCGTCTTGTCGGATGACCCAGACACGATGTGTTTGCTATCAGGTGAGATTGCGACAGTGAAAACATTGCCAACGTGGCCTTGGAGAGGGGCGCCCAATGTCTCTCCGGTCTTCATATCCCACACCCGGATCGTGCTGTCTTTCGAACCGGACACGATGCACTTCCCATCCCGTGAGATTGTGACAGACCAAACCGCACCCGTGTGGCCTTGGAGTGGGGTACCAAATGCCTCGCCAGTCTCTATGTCCCACACCCGAATCGTCTTGTCTTCTGAACCAGACACGATGCGTTTCCCATCTGGTGATATTGCGACAGACCAAACATAGCCAGCGTGTCCTTGGAGGGGGGATCCTAACGCCTCGCCAGTCTTCGCATCCCACACCCGGACTATTTTGTCATGTGAACCTGAAACGATGCGGTGTCCATCCAGCGAGAATGCGATAGACATAACATAGGTGGTGTGGCCTTGAAGAGGAGCATACAATGCCTCGCTAGTATCCGTATCCCACACTTGGATCGTTCCGTCAGCTAAACCACATGCAGTACGTTTTCCATCTGGCGACATTGCAACTGAGTAAACTCCGTCGATCGTGTGGATCATCTTCTCCATTTGAGGCCAATTTTCGACATGGCCAGCAATGATGCGGGGCGTACGAGGAAACTTTGCGGCGAACTTGCGAAATATTCTCGACTGCGTTGGAGCGAACGGCAGGGCAGACAGGTATAAGTGGGGGGTGCTGCGTAAAATGGTGGTTGCGAATGTTCGGACGAAACGCAGGGTATCCCTGGTAGCATCCCTAACATGCGTGAACTCTGCATGACCCTATGACCACACCGCTACTCATAAGAATTCGTTGGGAAAAGAATGAGCTTGAGCTACGCACCGAAAACCAATCTGTGATAGATAAGAGGGTCACTACCGAGCCACCGAGGCTTTTCATCAGAGCCAGTGCTTCTAACCACCAAAGAAGGCGCTCTCCATCGAAGAAAGTTTCAACTTCTTTAGCGAGCGATGATTCAAAGGACATGGCTGCCACATGCGTGCCCCAGAATCGACACGAGTAAGATAGTTCAGTCGAAATAGAGTCCTTCACTCGTTTCTCCAATTCAGGGACGGAAGAGTTGGGCAAGTAAGAATCCTCCAAGGAGCAGATGTTGAAGCGAAGCCCGTCCTCCATGACCCGAAGTGAGGCAAAGGCGAGATCATTCTGTACTAATGAAGCGTCAACGAAGAAGTCACGACTGCGAGATTCATTTGTGAGAAAGTCGTAAAAGGATGCGTGGAGGGGACGTATGGGAGTATGAGAATCCGAGGTGCCGGTCAAAAGCGACCCCAGCGGCCCAATGACCCGGTCCATTCTGTAATCACAAGTCCCTTCAGGAAAATGCAGTCGCATAGCGGTCAATGCAAGCATGGGAAGCGGTTCCAACGACACAAGAATTTGCCCCATCACAGAGCGAAATATAGGAATCCCTTCCTCGCGCTCGTCCTCTGGCATGATGTCTGCCAAAACGCGTTTATACATATCATCCAACAGACGTGTTCCTTTTGCAGATGTTCCAGCAACCACAGCGTTGAAACGACCCTTCGGATCCATGCCGACTCTGTTAGTGCCCTTGATATACTCGCAGGTAAGACGAGCCCATTCAAAAAGGCCATCAGATTTCAGAGCAAGCGCCTTGAAGTGCGCATCGTTGAAGACGTGATGCAGGTCTTCCAGCTTATGGGAGATATAAAGTTGAATGTCGAGTTCTGTGGACACAGGCGAAACGTCATCCAGGGAAACATGACGAATATGCGGCGCGGCATGCAATGTGTTGTGAATGTCTTCGAGTGGACGGGAAGTGATGATGATACGGAAGTTTGACGGAAGTGGGGATAGTGGGGGGGAAGAAGTGTTCGGGTTGCCAGAAAGCAGACGGAGAATCTGTTCCCGGGATTTGGTGTCACCGCTCTCGTCCAACGCATCGATGACTATCAGCACGGGTGCAGTGATTGCTTTCGAGGCCTCGCCGATTGGTCCTACGACTAACTCCTGCCATTGTCTTGAGATATCTATAGTGTGTTTGACCTCATTGTCGTCATGAACCGCACGTGCCAATGCTCCCCGCATGATAATATCGCAATCAGCCAAGTCGCGTGCGATTGTAGTGAATATCTTTTCGTGGCGGCGTTCGGCTTCCCTTGTACGGTCAAAGCAGAAACAAGCTCGCATCCCCCCTCGCTCATAGGACCAGTTAGCTATGGTATGAGCGATGGCAGATTTTCCTTTCCCTGCCGTGCCAGACAACCACAAGACGCGTGGCACGTCCTCACCCATGCTACGGATCCAGCACTTGATCTCGGATAGAATGTCTTCACGAGTGCCTAGGAGACAATTCTTGGAGGTATTCCGTCCAGCACCAGGCACGTATTCCATGCCACTAACGTCCAGGTCCTCAGCTAAACCATCCGTATCGAATTTCAGAGAAGGCTCAAAGAAAACTTGAAGTTGATCGTACCGATACGGTGGACAGTTTCGATGGTAGTAAGAGCCATCTGATCTCGGAACTGTTGCATGAGGTTGTCGAGAACCTCGTTGTGACGTTGGATCGCAGCCTCTGTTTCATTGAAGACGTGCTTGCCAAGTCTTCGCCCTGTGAAGATATACTGAGTCTTGGGCGACATTGTGGTGAAAAATACTCACAAAAACTCTTCATATCCGAGTAATGGACAACAAAGTCGGCACACTCCAGCGTCTGTCGCGCAATCTTTCCGTATATCTCTAGCATGGATGCGATCCTAGCTAGTCCATCCCGTTCCATTAATAAAGCATAGACGTCCGAGATCTTCGAGAGCAGACTAGACACAGCAGCATCCCGGTTCGCCTGATCGAGAATCATCTGTCGCCCATACAATCTTATTGACCTGCTAAGTGTAAGAATATGGAATCAAGCACACCTTGGATGCACAGGTGAATATACTCAATGCTACCTTTGCATACGGATGAACCTACGCACGAAGATGAGCCACGTACAAAATTGAAATGGACGCTCGTACATCTGCAAGTCCTGTAGCGACGAAGTTGAATGTTTTCAATGGTCCGAGAACTTTGGAGAACGTGTCGATCGCGTTGGGGACGGGTTGTAGGTTGTTGTTGGATGAAGCAGTAGTTTCGACTATTCCTGAGACCTGTCTGATGCTCTCGAAATCTGCCTTGGCAATCGCGAGCGTTGCCTTCACAACCTTCGGGTCAGGGTTTTCAGACTGGTGACGGAGCTCAGTACACGATCAAAAGAGAGATGAGAACATTGCGAACTGCAATAGTCAAACTTACCTCTGCGATGCGTAAATCGGAAGACTGGTCAGGATTTGGTTCGGGAGTGATAGTGGTGAGTGGTGGAACTGGAATATCCTGCGACCGTTAGATCACACACGGAACATACTAATAATTGTACATACTTGGCTTGTATGAGGGTGTGGGAGATCCTGTGCGCTGGAACTTGCAGCTGTGGGTTCAGGGTTGGGAGACTGTCGAGCGCTTCGAGCAAAGCGCTCGGTTACCTTGCCCAAAAACTTGGAAAATCCTCTGCGAGATCCATTCCTCGAAGGCGGGAGAGAGGACGGCTATAATCATTGATTAGAAACAATGGCGTAGTTGTAATGGCGAAAGTACATACATCACTGGCTGCCCTGCGGCCTCTCTCCTCTGCCAAATGAGGGTTTGAACGACTTCGCTTCAGCAATCCAAAACGCTTCTTCCGAGGAGGATTGTCTTCACTCATCGAGTAAGTTGGAAGGATGGGTGGGTGAGAGTGTTATGAAGTTTCTTGATGCACTGGCAAAATGAATGAGGGAAGTGGTGGACTCACGGTACGCAGGGTGAACAGGCAGCTGCCAAACATGTGTTTTGAAGCGCCCATTATCGATTGGCTGGACTAGTATATCGATGCACATGTTGAAACCTTATCGATGGTGGGTTAATCGAGTAAAAGGCCATCACGAAACCTCGCCGTTGTCGGGTGCAAGTACTGGTGCAGTGCTGATGCTCACGAGTTACAGTATTGGAAGGACAAAGTTCATTCACCACTACAGACTCTAGTTAGTAACTTTAAGAGCACAACGGTCGCAGTGAGCAGCTAGGTGATCCACGCCTTTGTTTTAATTGTGCATGTTTAGTTCATGTTATCAACGTTCACCTCGATCTCGAACCGTTCCTCGACATATGTGGACAATCCAACAACGTCACATACTTTATCCACTACGTGAGTCTCACTAAGGCTGCCGCGAAGTTCTCAGGACCTATCCGGATCTCAGTGTGCTCAGATCAAGTGACAAATCGGTAGCACAACGGTCGAGTGCACCGGCTTCCACGCATTTGTTTGTGCATGTTTGGTTCATGTTAGACTCATCTGCATCAAACGTCACCTCGATCTCGAACCGTCCTTCCTCGACATATGCGGGCAATCCAACAACGTCACACTTTATCCACTACGTGAGTCTCACTAAGGCTGCCGCGAAGTTCTCAGGACCTATCCGGATATCAGTGTGTTTAGATCAGCGGACTTTTGTAGAGATTAGGAAAGGTGATTCCCGCATCTCTCAAGACCACATGAACGGGCCCATATGCTGTCTGAGAACTCAAAGTGAGCCAGACGTCATCGCTTGTAAAAATATTGTCTCGACGAGACAATGCGTAGTTGACTATATCACCACAAGTCAGGCTCAAAGTCAAATTGTGATGAGCATCCTACAGGGCTGAACGAATACACGATCCGTTCCCAACTGGTTTGTCCCACTCCCTCGTGACAATCTCACCCAGGCGTCAATGCCTCTCA